>MNAD01001334.1:0-32882 GCA_001895945.1 Trametes pubescens | reverse complement strand
GTCAAGGAATTCTCAGAACTCCCGCGGGAGCCCCCTGAGTTCATCGAGCCTCGGCCGTCTGCGTCCTGGCCCACGAGTGGTGCGATCACTTGCGAGAACCTAGTCATTCGCTATGCGGTGCGTCTTCCTCGGACTGTCTTCTGGAAACACGACCCTGACCAGTGCGCGTAACACAGCCCGATCTGCCAAACGTGCTGCACAATCTCAACTTTGAAATTCGCCCGGGTGAGAAGGTGGGCGTCCTGGGCCGCACAGGGTCTGGCAAGAGTACCCTGGCGCTCTCGTTCTTCCGCTTCGTGGAACCCACGGAGGGCCGCATCCTCGTCGACGGCCTGGACATTTCGAAGATCGGCCTGACCGATTTGCGGAGCAAGCTCACCATCATCCCTCGTAAGTCCGGACCCGCAACTCTGGGTCTGCAGCCCTGACTGGCGGCCACAGAGGACCCTACGATCCTGAGCGGGACGCTCCGGTCGACGCTGGACGTATTTGGGGAATATCAGGACGCAGAGATTGTATGTTCTCGATTGTCAAGGGTACGTGTCGTCGCTAACAGTCACGCCTAGTACGAGGCCCTCCGTCGGGTGCATCTCATCCCCGCGGGAGAGGCGTCGGAGGAGAGTGAGAGTGTGAACGCAAACGTCTTCCGCAACCTGGACTCCCCCGTGTCGGAGGCGGGCGAAAACTTCTCCACAGGGTGAGATCTCCCAGCTCCGATGGGCGTTCCGTGCGATCGTCACCCGCTCACCTGTTGTTGCCTGGAAGCGAGAAGCAGCTGCTCTGCATGGCGCGCGCGATCCTGAAACGCTCGAGGGTGCTTCTGATGGACGAGGTACGTGCCCGATCCTGTGTGGCTCGCGCAAGCAATTGAGCTAATTATCCCCGCGCGTCAGGCGACTGCCAGGTATCTGTTCTCATGACGTCCGGGATGGCGTCGTGCGGCATGCTGACCACGCCCGTAGCGTCGACTATGCGACCGATGAGCTGATCGGGAAGACGATTCGACAGTGCGTCCGCTCGCTTTCAGTATATCTCGCGCTGAATCTCTGACCCCGGACTGCGTGTTCATTCAGTGAGTTCGCGGACAGCACGATCCTGACGATCGCGCATCGTCTGCGCACGGTCATAGATTACGACAGGGTGAGTGGTTTTCTCCCGATTGCGTCTGGAAAGGCGTTTTCATCTCAGCCGTCGGGTTCCCGATACAGGTCATGCTCCTCGACCAGGGGCGTATTGCGGAGTTCGACAAGCCGGCTACTCTGCTCGCGGACCCGCAGTCGAAGTTCCACGCGCTTTGTCAAGCGACCGGAAAGCAGGAGTTCGCCACGCTGAAGCGTATGGCCGGTGTCTAGATGACAATATGTAGCGCAACAAACTAGAGATGGAGGGGTGGTAGATGTATTCTTGGATGATACTGAGTGAGATGCGTTGATCCCAAATGGATATGTTGGGCATGGAGCGGAGGTGTCTCAGTGATGAGTGAGATGGCATCGACCCGGTCGTGTGCCAGTGGCCGACAAGCGCCAAGCGCCCGCAGTAACCGCCCTCCGCGGGCGGGACTCGCGGCGTCCGCTCTGCGGGGCTTGTCCTCCGACCACCACGACGTCCTCACGACCTTAACAACAACAGCATGGACAACGACGCGACTCACAGTACCGCGACGCTCTTGTTCAGTTTCTTGCTCAGCTTTCTCGGCCTCTCTTGCGCCTCCATCCTAGGTGGTCTAGTGTGGCAGAGGCTCTCTGCGCGGTGGCGGGGGCACCTTGGCGAACACCCAGACACGCTCAAAGGCCTTCCCATACCCCCATCTCGCCCAAGGATGTGGGACGTTTGCATCCGTGACGCCTTATCGGCGGCGAGGCTCTCGGACTGTGCATGGGAACAGCTGCGGGCAAGTACCTGTTGCTCTTTGTGGCGCGGTGTGGCGGAATTACAGGAACGCCTTGCAGCCGCTCGCGCTCCAACTCACCTCTGCTGCCGACAGCAAGGGCGGTGTTGCGAAGGAGTCTAGGCCTGCGAAGTGGAAGTTGAGGTAAGCCGTACTCCACCGTGCGGACGCTCTTCTTACAGGTCTGGCCTCATCCTGTGCGATAGCCCGCTCAGTCGGGGTGAGCTCGAGTTCCAGACACATAGGAACATATCGGACGCCGCAGAAGAGGAGATGTTTTTAGACGGATGTCAGGCCTCTATCGCGGTCGTGATCGCATATCCGACTCGTCCAATCAAGGCGGAGATGGACGAGTTTGCGCTGGGGACCGCACACACGCTATGTAGCGGACCCTGGGCTGGTCGAGATACCCCTTGGATTAGCCACACTTGAGCATCTCGGCCACAGTACATGCGTGTTCATCTCTCTCTCTTGATCTTTGTTTGTACTATAACAGCGACAGAGGCCGTTCATTCCGCGTCTGCTGCTCCAATGTACCGCTTGGTGAGATCCGTCCAGGTCAAGACGGTAAGGAGCCTACCGAAGATGTTGACCCTCCTGACCGCTCATAATGCTGCGCTTTCCAGCCTCGACCTACTCTTGCTTTCTCTGATTCGTCGCCACACTTCGCTATTCTTGCTGCCTTGTCGCCAGATGTGTAGGTGCGTGTGTCAGCCTCTTCTGTTCTGCTCGTTGGCGAGCGCGTCCTACAGACTGAATAGCACTTCTCCCGCAGTTCTCCCACCATGTTAAGCCACAGCGGGTCTAGTGGGCCTCGTTTTTTCCCATTCTAGGTACTCGTCATACTGCACATCTCCCATTGGACTGGAGGCTACTCGGGAAAGCGTAAGTCCCGGGCAATCCGAAAGCATCCGTGTCTTGGGGGGCCGCATGCCTGACGATCCCAGGATGCAGTAACCGCGCAAACCTTAGCCGGCCACACCGTTCACATCGGCGCGCGACGAGCAGCCCGAGAAGGCAGGCTGCGCAACATGAGCCTGCCGTGACTGATGGAAGAGGAGGAGCGGAAGGCCTGCACGGGCTCCTTTGCCGTAATAATGCTCAGGCGACGCACTCTGCTTCTATCGCCTCGGTAACACCATGGAGGCACCGCGCGTCATAAGACCACCGCCCTCCCTGATCTGCGCCGTCTCTCTCTGCGCATCGTGTGCGATCTGCTGCACGATCGCGCGGTGCGTTATCTGGCATATATCTGTCCTGAGCGGTTTTTCTCCTGCACGGTGGTACCGAGTCTATAGGCTAGCACCTACTGCCACGATCGCCCTCGGGCATCGCGAACCAGAAGACGGCGTGCCGGTGGGTGTTCTCACACACACTCGCTGCCGGGGAGCTCACATGTCCAAGCCTCCAGTGTGTAGGGTCGCAGCTGCAGTGTGTCGAGCTGCAGGCAGGATAGCTTCCGCCGCCCTTGCACATGCCAGTCCTTGCAGATGACCGCGTTGGGCTGGCAATCGCTCGACATACAGTGATACACCGGCGCACCAACCTGTTCCCAATCTTGGCTGGCTGCCCTCCTGCACTGTCGCCGACGTCCCCCCGATAGGAACGTGCACTCGCGCGTTCACCTGGCTTCCCCATCTCTAGGTTGCATCCGATCGGAGAGAAAGTCCTGTCGATGTCGGGCGCAAGGCAAGGGTCGAGCACGGATCCTTACTCATCGCGATGCCCGCGATCCCCACCAACTCGCAATGTTGTCTGCCCCGTGTGTCGCCCTACGGCACCGTGCTGTCCCAACTGGAGAATAAGCACTCCGTAATACCACCTATGGGCAACGATGCACCTTGTGGCTAAAGGGACCACGCGAGCGCGAAGCCTGCCCATCCCGGGCGATGCGTTCTATGAGGTCAGCAACGCCCCGCACCGAATGATGCACCGTCCCTCGCCCCCTTCTCTGGAACACTCCTGCTCGCCTCGGGTCAAATTCGCTCACCGGGCGCACGCACTGTATTCTATCGGGGTGCAGTTAATGACGCTACGCAGGGTCTAGGTCTACGGCTCGCCAGCACAAGACGCGCTCTGCGCTTCTCACCGCCCCCACAGCCCTCCGAAGCGCGCTTTCGCTGTCATTCCAGCAGAGCCCGAAGCACAGCGCTGGCGCCGCGCCGACCCAACCACTGTTTCTGACGGTGGTGAGCATCGGTGCACATGACCCTCCGACGGGCGGGTCAGCGTGGCCTGCCTGTTCGCGAGACTTTCATTTGGCGTTTTCCCGACGGCGCTGGTGCTGCAGCGCGCCGTTCGAAGCTGTCGTTGCGGCCAGTGCGAGCCCTCCGCTCTTCTTCTCTGATCCTGGCCCGCTCGGAGACTTGTCTAGGCCGCCGTCTACCTTCGAAGCAAGGCGCGCCGCGTCCAGGCGAACGATGTGCACATTGGAGAACCGCAGTGTTCTCATCGGACGTTCTGTGGCTAGCCTTTTTGCATGTGGGTCCGCTCCTTCTTTTTCTTCCCCTGCGTGAAGCCAGATATACCGAGGCCCTTGCCTCAGCCAGCATGCCCAGGCCGCGACCAGGAAATCAATCATCTTCCAATCTCAGCGTTGCGCCGCTTGGAGTCTGAGCTGACAGCGGGCCCCGTCAACGATAAGGCTCAGACATAGCTATAGGACGCTTCTCGCCATTCGCTGTCCATTTGTGTCTGCGTACACTCTGCCACACCGAAGTGCGATTACCACATCTTTCATGGCCTTATGAAGTCCAGAACGCCAGCCCGCGCGGTCCGCAACATGCTCCGCTACACTTCCGCCGCCTTCTCGCAACATGCGCGGCGCTGGGCCGTGTCGGCCAGCCGCAGATCAGACGCATCTGCGTGGATATCGCTACGCGCGTCCGCGGGCAGCCATGGCCCATGAGTACGTGTACGGCTGCCTGGCATCAGCCTCTAGCTCAGAGTCACACGTCCTGACGTCGGAGTGTCATACTTTCTCGCAGGATGCGCAGGTGACTGCCAACTGGACGCTCAGCGTTCAGTATCAGAGGCTCAGAGGCACAACACGCGGCGCGGCTCGTAGGTCCCTGTGTACCCCGCCTCGTGCCGGGATCTGCGGGCCTGGCGGAATAGCGACGGCCGCACCGCAGCGACTAGCGGCGTGGTGGCGCGCGAGAGCAGCTTATCCGCACCGGCGCGCGTGATGCGTGCGCACCCGGGAAGGAGTGCCAAGTTGTGCCCTTCATTCTTGAAGTTCATTGTCCGGCACACGCACCGCGACGCGGGAGAGTAAGGTACGACGATGTCCTGGAGGGGTGCTCGGACTGCGTAATATATGCATACGAACGATTACCCTCGTCGACGAGCTTCCCGCGCGCACTTACTATGTGTTTACGCATTCGACGGTGGCGCAAGACGTACACAACGCGTACCGACGGCCGACGCGTACGCGTACGCGTCCCCTTAATCATCATCGCACTCGCGCGTCGATGGGCCCACATGTACGAATGCAGCCCCCCCGGTCCGCACCTCCTCGTCAGAACGTCTCTCCCGCCCCGTCCCACCCAACGCTACGGTCAATCAACGGCTCGCGGCCTCTCGCCCACGGTCGGCGACGCGTACGCGAGCGGGTAAAACGCCCCCAGCGTAACGCACGCCCCTTCGCGCGACGCGGGGAGTCTGAATCTGATGCACGGCGCGCGCCCCGCCCAGGCCCGCTCTCGCATCTATTGTTTAGCACGGTCTTAGCACGATTTAGCGCGACATCGACGGCGAGATCGAACGAAAGGAGGAGCAGGCGGCGTGCTTTCACGGGTAGGATCAGGATCTCGGAGGCCGCGCCCGCGTTCCGACGCCCCTCCCGCGCCGGCGGGCCGTAGACGGCCCGCGGCGAAAAATCCATCATAACAATGTTGCCGGTGTGAGGTTGTTGGGAGCCTGGTCCCAGACGAGTGGTCGTCGGAAACTGCGCCTGCGAGGGTTATCGCGCGGCGGCCGAATGGAATTTGGCCGGCCGTACATGGGGAAGATGGCATGGGACATGTGCGCGCCACAGGCATACGACACCATCCATGTAAGTGGTAATTGCGATCCGGCGATGGTACAACTTGAAATACATTTATTGGTTTGGTTATACACGGCATGATGATGCTGACGCTTTACTTCCTCCGACGTTCGTTTTTTCTTCGGCAATTCCAGCGCAAGCCAAGCTCCGACGCGCTCTAACCATTCTCCGTAGTGCGGTGCGGTCCACTGGCCAGGGCTCACCGCCCCATCCATCCCTGTGTGCGGGGTCAGGTCAGCATCGCTCGGACCGGTTTGCAGAAAGTCAGAGAATGGAGGACAGGCCCGGGGCGAAGCGTGAAATGGTTTCGAGTAGAAGGGGTTGGTATGGTAAGGTGGGGGCGATTGGAAGGGCCGATGAGACGCAAAATTTGCAGGGTGATGAGAAGGGAGTGTGATTGAGAAGTGAGGGGTGGAAGTAGGACGTAGTGGGGAGCGAAGGCGCGAGAAGAGCCCAAAGAAGCAGCACTCACTCCATCGACGACGAGCAGCTCGCCGCACACGTACTGGCTCGCCGCGCTCGCGAGGAACACGACGGGCCCCGCAAAGTCGCGCGGCTGGCCCCACCGCCCCGCCGGGATGCGCTCCGAGATCTGGCGCAGGCGCACCGGGTCCGCCAGCAGCTTCTCGTTCCTGTGCAGAGGATAACCCAGGTCAGCGTGTGCATGGGGCAGCGCCAGCGTTCTAGCGCAAGTCGGAGTCTAGCAGTCGCGCACATCACACGTGTAGCGGCGCGTCCGCGTCCGCATCGGGCGGGCAGAGTCAGCGCGGGTGGAGCACAATCAGGCTCTCGTACGGAGCATACCCTGCATCTGACCACCAGCACGCAGCCGTGCAGAGCGGGCACACAGCGAAACTTCCCAGCAGCAGGAGCAGCAGCGCCAACGGGCCGCCCACGTGCCCAACGACATCATCATGGCCCATCACGATGCACACCGCTCGGGCCCGCATCTGGTCCTGGCGTGGCGTGGCGCGGCCACCGGAGCACGGCGCGCAGAAGCCGTGCGCGCAATTGAGCGAGCGAGTCAAAAGGCTACCGCTGCCCAGGAGACGTGCGCGGAAAGGCAAAATTGGGCGCCCGCTGGCGGTGACGAGCACAGAAGGAGAGTGCACGGAGAGAGAGACAGAGGGAGAGGGAGAAGGGTGGGATGGGACGTACATGTCGGTGGCGATGTATCCGGGGCAGATGCCGTTGACCTGGACGTTGTGTGCGCTCCACTCGTTGCTGAGGGCCTTAGTGAGCTGCCCGAGCGCGCCCTTGGCGGCCGCATATGCAGGCACGGTGAAGCCACCCTAGAAGTGCACACCATAGCGACAGAGAATGGAGGTGGAGGTGGGGGAGACAATGATGAGCATGGGGGACAACCGATCAGCATGCGATGCGGTGGGGGAAGGTGACAATTGGGACGTGCCTGGAAAGTGAGCAGCGAGCAGAAGTTGATGATTTTGCCGCGGCGGAGCGGCACCATGTGCTGCCCCGCGGCCTGCGAGAGGAGCCAGACGGACTTGAGGTTCACGTTCAGCACCTGCGCGTGTCAGCGCATCGTGATCCGCAGCGCAAGACAGAGTTCGGGGTGCAGCGGTGGGGTCCGTGTGGTGGTGTGGGTGTGGGGAGGCGCGGTCAGAGAGAGGGAGAAGACGAAGACGAAGACGCGGGGTGGGTGTGGGAGATGCGCGCAATACGGCAATAGTTCGGACGGGCCACAGTTTGCGCCAGGCCAGTCAGTATGGCAACGTGTGCGCAATAGAGAGTGTGTGCGACGCGACGACGATCGGGCACGGCGTCGGATTCGGACGTGCAGGAGGCAGGGACGCAGAGCAGGTGACGTATCGATCGCACGGCGAGACGCAGGACGAGGCCACGGCCACACAGAATGCAGGGAGGGGCGCCGATCCGTGATCGTGATCAGCGAAGCACGAGCGCGCGGGGAAGGGAAAAACGGGAAGGCGCGAGGGGGCGTGCATGACGTGTGTTTGCAAAGAGGATGCACCCGTCCGGAAGCGGCGAAAGGAGCGTCGCGCAGCGCCAGGACGAAGCGGCGCGTTCGTGCGCGTCGGAGGGAGGCACGCCCAATGCGGCACATCGCGAGCGCGCGGGGGAGTGTGGCAGATTCGGTCGCGATAGGCAAGGACGAGCATGCGCGTAAAACGTCCGGGGATGTGCGACGAGCGGGCGCGTGCGGATGGAGGAGAGGCACGGCGTGACCCACAGGGCGATGTCGAGAATCGCCCAGAGCACGCCATATGAGCAGAAGGCACGATAAGACGAGCAGGAGAGTTTGCGAAAGCAGCGAGGGCGTGCACCGTAGATGCGGCCGGGAGAGTAAGAGGGTGTGCAGGTGACGTATCCGTAGACGGGCACATGAACGGCGTCATTCCCAGAGCGCAGCGGGCGAAAGCACGTGCGGAGAGGACGTTACACGCCATGCCGGGGTTTGAGGTCGAGGAATGTGGAAAATGCGGGACAGGGGCAAGGTATCGGATAAGCCGAAGGGCGCCAGTGCGTTGGGTGAGTTGGGACGACGATGGAGGATGTGCGGCGACGGAAATGGACACGGGAAGGAAGATCCGTGGAAAAAAGCGGGGAAGAGCGGTAGTTAGTAAGAAGCCGTGGACGCGTCAGGAGTGAGAGCGAGAAACAAGTCAAAACTGAAATGAAATGAAAGGCCAAACCCCGAAGGGAAAGACACCGAGAGGCACGGCACGCGCAGGCGAACTTTGCAGAATAGAATCGGGAAAGAACACGCACATCATCCCAGTCGTTCTCGGGGAATTGCACGGCCGGGGATCTCCGCTGGATGCCCGCGCAGTTGACGAGGACATGGATCTCGCCGCCCATGGCGTCGAGCGCCTGCTGGAAGAGGCCCTTGACGACGTCAAGATCTGCGAGGTCGCACTCAACAGTCTTTACGGTGCGGCCGAGGGCAGTGATGGCGGTGGTGGTGTCATCGTTGGTCTGCGCAACACCGGCGGCGGCGGGGCGCCTGACGAGGCAGATGTTGGCACCTGCCTCTGCGAGGGCGATGGCACATGCAGCACCGATACCTGGGGACGATAAGAGGGAAATTAATGGCCACAGCGCAGAGCATCAGCATCTGGGGTAGAGTTTGGGAACAGCACGTACCGCGGGTAGCGCCTGTGATGAGTACGTTTTGGCCGGCAAGCGAGAAGAGGGCTAGCGCGGGCACGGCTGGCGTCGGGTCCATGGCGGTTCCTGGTGACGTTGGGTGCGCTGGGGGTGAGTTTCCGCGTATTCCGACGGCTGCGGCGGAGTGCAGGCCATTGCGCTGGGCGGGGCAGCTTAAATGTTGGAGGAAAGGGAGAGGGAGTGTTCCGGATCGGGCAGGCGGGCAGGAAAGCGCAAGCGCATACCCCAGACCGGCTATTTCCCCGGATCGGAGGACCGGAGCGGGGAGCCGGGGGAAGCGCGAGCCGGGATGGGTGTTTCGCCATTCGCGGGCGGTGTCTTGCGCGGCTTGTGGGGCCTGTGCGACTGAATGGGCCGGTGCAGATAAGCCCCTAGTTGCGAATACTGCTCGCAGACGGCAGAGTGCGTGCGCACGGGGCGACGCGCAGAAAGGCGGAAGGCGGGCACGCACCAGCGCGACCCGGCTCAGGGTCCTCGCTTACGTCAGCGGGGAGGCGATCACGCCGCGGGGGGTCGGACCGGGCGCTGCACTCGTCCGCCACGGTGCACACTCGAACGCGCTCCTCACGAGACAGCTCCCTCTGCGCCCTATAAATCCGCGACGCCGTCCGAGCCTTCTTTCCGTAAGACGCCCCTCCTCCTCCGCCCTCCGTTCCACTCATCCTCACCAGCAATGTCTCCCGCCGCCCTTCCCACCCAGCACGCAGCCGTCCTCCATGGCGCAAAGGACCTCCACTTCGAGGAGCGCACCCTCTGGCCCCCACACCAGGGGCAGGCTCAGGTCGCCGTAATGTCCACCGGCCTCTGCGGAAGCGACTGTGAGTTTTTCGTCCCTATCCAACCGCTACTTCCGTCGTGACCGTGCCCCCCTCCCCCGCCGCAGTGCACTACTACGCACACGGACGTAACGGAGACTTCGTCGTCCAGGCACCACTCGTCCTCGGCCACGAGGCCGCAGGCATCGTCACCGCTGTCGGCCCTGGTGTCAAGAACCTCGTCCCCGGCCAGCGTGTCGCGATCGAGGCCGGCATCATGTGCAACAACTGCTCGTATTGCGCAAAGGGCCGCTACAACCTCTGCAAGAACATGCGCTTCTGCTCCTCCGCAAAGACCTTCCCCCACGCAGACGGAACCCTCCAGGAGCGTATGAACCACCCCGCACACGTCCTCCACCCGTGAGTATCTTTTACACTTCGCCCGCCCAATCATCCTCCCACCCCTCCGTTCCATTCTCCCTTGGTCCGATATCGCCCACGTGTCGAACACTCGCTTACGGCTACCCGGCGTCTTCTCAGATTACCCGACAACCTCTCCTTCGAGCAGGCTGCCCTCGCAGAGCCCCTCTCCGTGCTTATCCACGCCGCCCGCCGCGCCGATTTCACGCCCTCATCACATCCCACCGTCCTCGTCTTCGGCGTCGGCGCGATCGGCCTCCTCGCCTGCGCCCTCGCCAAGTCCTACGGCGCCTCCCGCGTCGTCGCGATCGACATCAACCAGACGCGCCTCGACTTCGCGCTCCAGAACGGCTTCGCGCAGCAGGTCCACTGCCTGCCCATGGCCGAGCGCGCGAAGACGACGGACGAGCAGCTGCGGCGCGCAAAGGAGAACATCGCCGCCGCGCTCGCCGAGTTCAACATGCCCGACGGGTTCGACCTCGTGTTCGAGTGCACGGGCGCGGAGCCGTGCATCCAGATGTCCATCCACGCCGCGATCACGGGCGGGAAGGTCATGCTCGTCGGCATGGGCTCGCGCAACGTCACGCTCCCGCTCTCCGCCGCGGCGACGCGCGAGGTCGACATCCACGGCTCGTTCCGCTACGCGCACACGTACCCGACCGCGCTCGCGCTGCTCGCCTCGGGCAAACTCCCGAACATCGAGCGCATCATCACGCACCGCTTCGCGCTCGAGGACACCGCGCGCGCGTTCGAGCTCCTTGCTCGCGGGCGCGACGACGAGGGCCGCATGGTCCTCAAGGTCATGGTCGGCACGCAATGATCGTAGAGCGATACACCTCCTCCTATGCTTTCCTAGACTGCAGCCTCCCCCCTCGCGCTCCCCCATCTTCCCATCCCCTCGCGCTTTCCGCTGGTTTTCGGCTCCTCCCGCTACCACGACGAGATGACGATGACGTTGCCCCCGCCGCGCGCGTGTATATTGCAGTGCACAGTGGGCCCCGGGACGACGCGGCGCGTATTAGAAAAGTACTCTCGCCAGCGCGCACGCAGCGCGGCGCAACGTCATCGGCCCATCTCCGCCCCCTTCGACTTCTCCGCTCCTGCGCTCGCCTCTCGACCCTGGCCCCGGTCTCGCTCGATCCCCGCATGCCCCACCCCTGTATTCTAGCTGGATTGCTCACAGCGCCCCCATACGTGTATCACTACCATCTAAGTTTCCCTCACTCGCATTCGCATCCACCCCGCGCGCCGCGTTGACGCCGACGCTTCCGGATCCGCCTTCACGCTACTACGCCTACGCCTTCTGCCCACGTCCAGCGTCCCGCACGACCGCTATGACCCCCCCATTCTGCACATGCCTACTCGTCCTAGTCGTTGCTACCCGCCCCGCTTCGCGCTGCCCCGCCCGCATTGTTGTAGTTCAATATTACAATCGTATCTATCCGTAGTACACCCCCCAATATACCAGCACTCGCTTGAGCAGCCCCGCAATTTTTTTCGTCGAGCGCGCGCGTGAGACGGAGCTTAAGCCCGTGATTGTTGACTTTTCTTGTCTTCTGCAAGGTGCGCTTTGGAACTTTGGAAGGACCCGAGGGCCCGCTAGCGCGTCCAGAATACTTGACAGGACGCGTGAGGAGGGAATGTACCTTGCGTTTGACCGTTCTGATGCCCACTGTCCGGACTGGTGGACCGTGGCTGATGATCGCACTAGCGCCTGTCGAGCTACGCCCGCGCGTCGACCTAAGGAACAGGGGTACACACAATCTCGAGTTCGCCGCTCGCGCCTCGCACAACAGAAACAAAAAAGGTCGCACAATGGTTCCCGGTCTCGGGCTTCGGGGCTCGCGAGCACAAGTTACTGAAGTCTGATGCCTACCATATTCGTGTCTGATGCGGGCTCGACGGCGCAAAGGACTCCACCCAGCGGCGCGCGTGGATCAGTATGTACCTGCAAGGCTGCACGGGTCGCCGACATGTGAGCTCGCGGTAGGCCGGCAAGACAGTTTCTCCATCTGACGGTCCTAATACACAGCTTGCAGTAGGCCCGCACCGAGTGTCGCCGGGTGTCGAGCACGCCGATCGCGACTCGTCGGCTCCCCGTGCTATCATCTCGATATTCTGCCCCGCACTACCCCGCGTCGCGCGTCGCGCGCCCGGATGTCGGGATGTGCAGTGAGACCAACGTGTTCGAACCTCGGGATATAGCTCGGCGCTCCTTCACGTCGTTCAAGCTCACCAAGTATGAAGTCCAGTGTCCCACGCCCCCCCTCTCCGCGGTGACGCAGCTTCGAAACAGCGTCCGCGTCCGTGTTTTTCCTCTCCTTCATCTCCTCACTGGGATCCATGACGTCCGCCTTCTCAACGCGTCTAGCCCCGCCGACGTACGCGTCGCGCCTCTCCAGAATGCCCGAGAGACAAGACGTACGCGTCCAGGCCCAGAGGCGCGCCTCGCCGGGCGACCCGGGCCCTCTCGCACGCCCGAGATAGAGATAGACAAAGAGACGCAGCGCGCGCCCGAGCGCGGGAGCCCCCTCCCCCCGCGGGCGCACACCCGTTCGTCCCGTACCGCCGCACGGTGCACTTCCGCTCCCCCTGCGTCCCCGCGGTCGCACGCCCGGGGGCGCGGACGGACACCGCAAGGGGCGCCGTCCCGGGCTTCCGGAGATACACCGCGCGGCGCGATCCCAGCGCGGCCTTTCAAGTTCGGGCTTCAGATCTGAAGACATATCATATCAGGCCCGGCTGCGCCTACGGGATTGTTCTGTAGGGTTCCCTCGCTGTCGCGCGCTAGTGTGGCCCGCCGGGTGTGCGGACGGAAGACATGCGGTGCGGATGCGGGCCCGCGTGGTGGGAGCGCTGCACAGGGTGTGGGCTTCCGATTCTTCGCGCGAGAGGCTTGGCGCTAAAGGACGGTCGGACGTCGCATCCGTGGCGGAGTAGCAGTAGTTCGCGTGGCGCCCATTTACGCGACTCCTGAGCGGGGACTGTTGGATATGGTAGGCGGCATATGGGGATGCAGGGAACTCGTACCGGTCTTGGAGCACCCCTTGGGGCGCGTAGACGGACTCCAATGGTATAACGATGTCCCCCTGTGGTACCACTGTGCGCGGTTGCAGCCGTTATCGAAAAATCTGTGGCCAAGGCCCGCTGCGCCCCGCCCGGGACGAGGTGTTCGGCAACGCACGACAGTTTTGACACAGGCGGGGATCTGCATGTTGCGGCCCCGCCGGCCATCGTCATCTGGATGCTGCATACCGCCCCGCTCACCCGAAGTCCCTCCGCATAATATTCAACGGCGCGCTGTGAGCTGTGGTCGGCAGCCGGGATATGCTGCCCGAGGCTCGCGAGGCATGAAGTTGCGGAGGCCCAATTGCCCAATTGCCCGATGCGCATTTGTATTTTGCGTTCGGCGAATATCCCGCACTCCGGATCGTTCCTGCGCTGTTCTCGCAGGGCGGCTGCAGCGTGAACGGCTGCACCCACAGCTTCGACTCCACCGCTCGTGCGAGTGAGAACGGCGGCGAAGGCGGGCAAGCGCACGCACTTAATTCCTAAGCTGACCGTCCCTGCCGGACTTAGAACTTCGATCAGAGGGGCGCGCACGCACGGCTGCACTCACCACGACAAATTATAGCGCGGGCACGGGCGCGCCTCCCTGCGAAAGCACAGGCTGTCACGCCGCTCCGGTCCGCAACCTCCTCCATGGACATACAGCGTGCACGCCAGCACCAACAACCCCGGCATCTTGACCGACGATGCGACCTCCCCGAGAGCCCTGCGAAGCCCCCTCTGACGCGGCTGCGAGAACGCTCAGATCGGCTGCCGCACCACGCACGATAGGATCGAGCAACCTCAACGCCAGTGCCCGATCCCGGCGCGGTTCGTCCTGCCTGGAGAGAGAAGTGCGGCCTTCCCGACGCGGCGACAGGGGCTCGGGGCGCGCCCAGTATGGGAGCGTCCGTCCCACACTGGCCCGCGCCGTGCGCCCCGCGCAGTCCGGTTTGCAGAACCTTACAATTATGGCAGCCCTGCCAACCAGGGTCGGCAGCGCAGGCGCACGTTCGCCCCATTTCCCCCTTATCGAATGCGTGGTCCTCACGAACACTTGCGCGGCCGCTCATACGGCAACGCGGTATTCGTCTTCTGTCATCGAGAGCCGATCTCGAGCGCAGTGCCGGCGCGCTCTATGGCGCGCCGCACTTGGCACGAGGGCGCATAGAGAGCCACGAGGCAGAGAAGAAGCAGAAGCCACCGTTGCGCCGTTCCCAGCCTGCAGTTGCCGGACATAGCGCGCCCGAGACGCAGCGAAGCCGTCCCGCATGGAGCGCGAAGTACGTCAACTAGGTCGGCGGAAGCGCGGTCGGCGGAGCCATGAGGAGCGCAGTTCGTCGGAGGGGCTCGCAAGAATGGGCTCTCGCTCGCCGGCACGGCAAGTGAGGCACAGCGCGGCCGAGTGGGCGTTGTTCTGCGCGGACGCCTCGACGTCCGAAGATAGGGAGAAGCCAGAGATGAAGTCTAACAGGAGACGTGCTCCTAACAGAGATACGCAGGATGGCAGCCGCCCTGCCAAAGTCGATACAGGAGAACGGCCTGGCGGGCGCGCAGCCCGACCTGCCGCCCAGCATGATTTGCCCGCGCCGCGCAATTTTGGCGGAATGAGGTCTGAGATGAGGAGGCAGGCGGGGGAAGATGTCGCCTATAGAGCGCAGGGGGAATACCACGAGCAGCGCGGGCGGTAGCAACGAGCCACACGTCGGAGTCTGCGCCATTCAAAGTTCGCGCCTTCTCCTGCCTTTGACGTAACACCAGTCTCCTGCCGAGCGGTAACTGCCCATAGAGCACACACGAGACCGGGGCTTCCTGTGCGGGTGAGTCACCCGACTGCGCACCCCTTTGGGCAGCAGCAGGGCGGCCGTGGTGAGGTCGGACCTTGGACAATGATATCAGTGAAATGGCCGACGCGACAGGGGCGCAACACCGCGGAGAGATGTTGGCCACGTACCACGGCGAAGAGCACCATTTCGTCAGGTCGCTTCCAACACACCGGACAGGCCACAGTCAAGCATGTAGCGCGATAGTCGTCGGTGTGCGGAACCGGTCCGACATTTGGACAGGCGCCGTGCGAATGCCGTCTGCAGAGACAGAGTCCCGGGGTGTATACGCGGAACAGTTGCGGATGTCCCGGACATTGTCTAAAGGAGGGGTCGGGCAGCATCCGGACGATTAGGCTCGCACATGCACGCGTGTACCGTACGACAGAACCGTACGTACCAACGAAGGATTCATGAACACGAATCGTGACGTAAAGCACGCTGTACCACAATCACATTTCGGATCATCCGCATCCCCTTCATCTCGTGCAGGATTGCGTCGAGGGTACCAGTTTGGGGCGGTCTTGGGCAGAGGCAGTAGTCATCGGTGTCTGCTTGACGTAGTCCGACAGCGCTTGGCAGGGTTCGCCGCAGTATGACGAGAGTTTGAGGGCCGTGGATCGTGCAGACGTCGTGAAGCATCGAATCGGTCGGCACGTATGCGATGCGTCATGGGTCGATAGCTCTGGGAATCTGGGACGAAGTGAATGGTTGCGCCCACCCTAGAAGGCAAGTTCGCTGAACGGCTTGCGGGTCCCGGAGAGCTACGACCTCACGAAGCACCGCATTCTTGATTCTTCAGCATCTGGCTGCTCACACGACCTGTGTGCAGCCAACGCCGTCAACGATAGCGCATGCGAACTCCCCGAGAGACGTGATAGGAAACAGCCGGAAGCCTGCGGTCTATTGAGTGAGAGGGGCGCGGATGAAGAACAAGAACGAGTGTCGGAGTTGCAGCACCTTCCAGTGTGAGCCTGTGGGGGATCGGACCGGATCCGATGCGCGCGCGGCAATGTCGACGAGAAAGGGCCACAAAGCGATGCGGGGCGGAGGGCTCGGGTGGCCATCGATGGTGTTGGTTCAGACTCCGAGACCTGGTTGGTAGATGCCTCCGCGTTCGGAGGGACATCCAAGGCCACACATCGCAGACGCCGTCGGTATCGGGTGGAACCGCTTGTAATTTCGAACGTGGCTGGCCTGCTGCGGTGGCCGAGTAGCTTGTAAGTAGTACTAGAACCACCTCGACGGAGCTACGATGGAAATTTTCAAGATCACCTGGCGGAGGATCCGTGAGGGCTGCAGATAGCGCAAGATTCGAGATGTATTGCCGCTGAGTGAGGAGGGCGGTGGCATTCCTGAATCCCTTCACAGAACCAACCTGGTCACCATGCGCAACAAGTCCGAACATTTTCTCGGCATCCGGAGAAAGCTCACCTCTTGTGCCGGCAGCCGGGTGGTACCACAAAATGGCTTAATCGAGATGAGCTCGTAGTTCTTGGAGAGATTTGGACTGGATAGGCAAGACGTTGTTGACCTGATGCGTACAATGTGAAAACCATCTGAGTGGAAACATAACAAACAAGAACATGGGAGGAATATCCTTACGCGAGGGAGCAGAACCGTATCCTCTAAGTGAGACTCTGTTAGCAGTGAGACCACCAATGCAGACGTCGGAACATATGGCCCGTACAAATTACGGGTCGCCTCGCCCTGCTCATCAACAAAGCAAGTCGGCGCACCGACGTCGTGCTAGCTAGCAGCATGACCTATGTTGAGACTTACTTATGACTAATTGAAAACACACATTACCGTAGCGATGTTCGGCGTTATTAGGCAGTGATGTGCGGGCCAAGCAGCCATTCAGCGCCCAGCGTTTACGCAGGCATTGAACTCCGCAAGACGCTGGATGTAGAAGACGATAGGCAGTGATAGAATCTTGCAATTCCGCCCAGCGAATTCAAACGCGCCATAGGTCTGCAGTCAAAATCACGGATGTGGTTCTCGGAATGGTCAGAATGCGTACACTGCCAGGAAGCGACGAACCTATGTCGAGACCCACGAACCTGGCATATTCTCGAGACACAGAATAGCTCATTATGCTGCATTCATGACGGCAGATTCGGTAGCTTTAAGCTGTCTTCAGCACACTAGAACCCAAGCGTCTATGGACGATGTAAACACCATCGTCGCGGTGTATTGAATTTAAGAAGCTCCCAGGGACCTTTGAGAGCAGCTAAACATCATCCTGCGGCGTTTCGGGTTGTCAGAAGCGAGATCTGCAGGTCGGCGGACAAGGATGGTGGTAAGAGTAAAGCAAGTGCTCGAGGAGTCAGGATGTGGCGAGTCGCGAAGACCATCGTCACCGCTAGCACGTGGCACCGGACTTTCCCGACTGGGATTATTGGCGCGCGTCATCCCGCATCCTCTCTTCTCTCCCGCGACTCGTCGCAACAATCGTTCCAGGCGGATACACCTCTCGATGTACACCCAAACATACACGCTTCATGGTGCGATGTTACATCGACAACTAGCGCAAGGAACACACCTATGAGCGCGTTCTCCGCCAAGCGTCATGACGAACACACATATTGTCATGACGTGCTCAACCCGTCCCAACATCGCAGTTCATTATCAAGCAGCTGTCAAATCCCTAGGTCTCATTGCTAATCTAGCGCACCTACTGCTCGTCAAAGGGGCGTCTCGATGTCGACCTACTGACCTGCTGAATGCTATAAAAGTCCCCTCAGCTTCCAAGCTGAGAGGGAGAACTCGAACGCAATCGCTTCGCACGGGCCAGCTACAGTGGCACAGTCATCCAAAGCTAAACTCTAGCCAACTTGTCCACCTCGACCACCCCAGGAGCGAGCATGGCAGCCAAACGCGACGTCACCCACTTGACCGACATCAGCAAGGGCCTCGCGGAGGCGGACGGCACGTTCAAGCGCAAGGCGTCGACCTTCCGCAGGTTCATCGAGAAGGGCGGCGAGTTCGAGCCTGAGAAAGGTATGCATGCCCGCTCTACCATCTGTGTTACAAGTGCTGCAGCGTTGACTTACCACGTTTGGTATAGGCCGGTACCATCTCTACGTCGCGTATTCCTGCCGTACGTCTTTCGGCTTCGCGAAGTTTGACGCGATCGTAGGAACGAGAGCATAACTCTACATTTAATAGCTTGGGCGACGCGAACGCTGATCGTCCGGAAGATTAAGGGACTCGAGGAGATCGTAGGTGCGTGCTTCGTCGGTTTGCGCTTTCACCATAGCGAGGTCGTGTTCGCGAGTTCAAGTTTTCGAAGCCCGGGGCGTCGGCTACAACGGATCATTGGCAGAACATACGCTGATATACCTTCATTAGGCGTGACCATCGTGTCTCCGCTCTTCAGCGAGCATGGCTGGCCGTTCGGGAACATAGCACCTTTCCCTGGTGCTGAGGCCGACCCGTTCTACAACGCCGAGTACATCAGGGATCTGTACCTGCGTGCCGATCCTAAATATGAGGGCCGGTATGCCATGCGTCCCGTCCCGTGTTTTCATTTGTGGTTTATAAGTTGACTTCAGCTTCACGGTTCCTGTGCTCTGGGACAAGAAGACGGAGACGGTGGTGAACAACGAAAGCTCGGAGATCATTCGTATCTTCAACACCGCCTTCAACGAGTTCCTGCCTGCGGACAGGGCTGCGATCGACCTCTACCCGGCCACTCTCAAGGGTGAGATCGACGACATTAACGAATGGGTGTACGATACTGTGAACAGTGAGTCTGTACCTCCTTCCTTGCAGATATACACTGACGCACACTACGATAGACGGCGTATACAAGGCCGGCTTCGCGACGAACCAGCAGGCGTATGAGGCGGCCGTCATTCCGCTTTTCGAGTCTCTTGACCGCCTGGAGAAGATCCTCACTGGCAAGGATTACCTAGTGGGAAATCAACTCACCGAGGCAGATGTCCGGCTCTTCGTAACGATCGTGCGTGCCACAATCAGCCCCTCTCCCTTGATGTGGTTGAGCAAACCCTTGCTGTCCTAGATACGCTTCGATCCGGCGTACGTCGGACACTTCAAGTGCAACCTTCGCACTATCCGCGACGGCTACCCTGCGATCCACCTGTAAGCATCGTTCCGGAATGTCGGCTGTCGCCGCTCTAACATATTCGTATTTAAGGTGGCTTCGCAAGCTATACTGGAACAACCCCGCATTTTCAGAGACTTGCAGGTTTGACCACATCAAGTCGAGCTACTACTCGCAGAAGAACGTAAGTTGTTGGATTGTTGCCTTGCCTTGTAATGGGACGCTGACAGCTTTCCAGGTCAACCCTACTGGTGTTGTTCCTGTGGGTCCCCTTCCGAACATCCTACCATTGTAAATATGAGATCCGCTCTGTATCATGTAACTAGCTCTTAGGGCTGGCTCGTTCGTATATAAATTAGTTCAATGGATCGAAACACACACTCTCACCTCTCCCCGCCTCTCTCGTCGTTAAGGGTGAACGAATTTGCAGATAAGATAACCGCGTGGGCGCTGTTTTGACCGACTCCTCGGGACTTGGCTTCGCGTTCTCGTTCGCTCTTGTCTTCGCATATCCCGATGTCTTCTCTCTTTGTGACCAAGCTCGCCGAAATCTACCGCCACTGTCGACCGCAAGACACGGATGGCGATGAGCTCGAACGCGGAAGGAGATGAGGCGGCGATCGAGCGAGCGACGCTTATGTCGGCCTATGACGCGCTGCCCTTATAAGGCCCGGCGCGTCCACGCTGCCCGACGCATGAATCAGCTCCTCCGTCCTGCTCTGCGCATACAGTCAGGCCACCGCGTCAGGCAGCTTGCCACCGCTATAAATCCGCGCTCGCTCGGCCTCAGACGACCTCCCACGACCTCGCTCCAACCCCCATCTCGCATCATGAGCTCTACGCGCGACGTCTCGCACTTGTCCGACATCGCGAAGAGCATCAGTGAGCCGGACGGCTCGTTCAACCGCAAGCCCTCCGTGTTCAGGAACTTTGTGGAGAAGGGCGGCGCATTCGCGCCCGAGAAGGGCCGGTACCACCTCTATGTGTCCTACGCGTGCCGTACGTCTTTCCGAAATGCATCCTTCCGTGATTCGCGTGTTAACCCTCCAGACGCGTCTCAGCCTGGGCGACGCGCACGCTCATTGTGCGCAAGATCAAGGGCCTCGAGGAGTTCATCGACGTCAGCGTCGTCTCGCCGCGCATGGGCGCGCACGGCTGGCCCTTCGCGAACGTGGACGCGTTCCCCGGCGCCGACGCGGACCCCCTCTTCGGCGCGGAGCACGTCAAGGACCTGTACTTGCGCGTGAACCCGGAGTACGAGGGGCGGTTCACCGTGCCCATACTGTGGGACAAGAAGACGTCGGCGATCGTGAACAACGAGAGCTCGGAGATCATCCGCATGTTCAACACTGCGTTCAACGACGAGCTGCCCGCGGACAAGGCTGCGATCGACCTCTACCCGGAGGCGCTCCGCGGGGAGATCGACGGTACCAACGAGTGGGTGTACGACACCGTCAACAGTACGTTTTCTCTGTAGAATGGACGCTCTGACGTTGATAGGAGCTGACCACTCGATAGACGGTGTGTACAAGTCAGGGTTCGCGACGTCGCAGAAGGCATACGAGGCCGCGGTCGTGCCGCTCTTCGACTCGCTCGATCGGCTCGAGAAGATCCTCGAGGGCAAGGACTACCTAGTCGGCAACCAGCTTACGGAGGCGGACGTCCGCCTCTTCGTGACCATCGTGCGCTTCGACCCGGTCTACGTTGGCCATTTCAAGTGCAACATCCGGACCATCCGCGACGGGTACCCCGCTATCAATCTGTGAGTGTTTCGCGATCTCCTCAAAGGGACGCGTTGTTGACTAATGGATGTGCGTGCGTTAGGTGGATGCGGAAGCTGTACTGGAACAACTCGGCGTTCTCGTCAACGTGCAACTTTGAACACATCAAGACTCACTATTATTGGTCGCATCCCCAAGTACGTCCATCTTCGTCGCTTGATCGCGAGCATCTTGCATGAGTTTCCCATCTGACAATGCTCCGTGAAAGATCAACCCGCACCGTGTCGTGCCCGTGGGTCCGATCCCGAACATTCTCCCTCTGTAAAAGGCGGACTCGCGTGAAATAGGAGGGAGCACGTTAAGCAAGCATCACAGAATGACTTGAGCAAGCTAAAGAGTGTACAATAGTCGCGCAGACAGCGCGAAGCGATGTATCATACGACTCTTACGTTGATGTGCAGGGTGTGCAATCGTTTCCAGCGTTCGTGGACTAAGGGAGGCAGTCTGTCCACACACTTAGAC
The DNA here is from genome assembly GCA_001895945.1 of Trametes pubescens. Classification (NCBI taxonomy): domain Eukaryota; kingdom Fungi; phylum Basidiomycota; class Agaricomycetes; order Polyporales; family Polyporaceae; genus Trametes; species Trametes pubescens. The sequence continues at coordinate 11,441 of MNAD01001334.1, read as the reverse complement.
ATTTGCAGTTAACGTGGATGTGGGAGCGGATGGCGCACTCGGCTTCGAACGCGGGTAAGCAGGTCGCATGTTGACTTCTTAATAACGCAAACCATGCTTACTCCAGACTATGACGCGCCCATTGACTTTCTGCAGCCTCGATGTGCCCATGCCGCCCGCTGCATGAATCAGCCCTCCTGTCCTGTGCGCGACTGGGCCACCTTGTTGGCTATAAGACCTCCTGCCGGAATCTGTCAGCCCGGCGCAATACTGGTACTCCCAGCTGGATCGCGCATCATGAGCTCCACGCGCGACGTCTCGCACTTGACCGACATCACCAACCCCCCCTGGAACCAGATGGAACGTTCAAGCGTTGCCCGACGTCGTTCAGGGACTTCATCCAGAAGGACGGCAAGTACGAGCCTGAGAAAGGTGAGCACCGGCGTATGCATTCCCGCAAAGTACAGCAGACGTTGAAAGACGTACGATCATCCTGAAGGCCGCTACCACCTTTACGTCTCTTACGCGTGCCGTATGTCTTCCCAGCTGCATCACGATGATCCATCATAGTGACATCGGGATCGCAGCATGGGCTACTCGTGCGCTCATCGTCCGCAAGCTGAAGGGCCTAGAGGACTTCATAGGTGAGTAGCGAACCTTGATAGGCTCTGCCACACCACCAATAGCAACGCTCACGAAATGCGCCCTTCCACCAGGCGTCAGCGTCGTGTCCCCGCGTATGGGCCCCAAAGGCTGGCCCTTCGCCAGCGCGGACGCTTACATGGGGGCCGATGCGGACCTGTTGTACGATGCCCAGCACGTCAGCGACCTCTACCTACGCGCGAAGCCAGATTATGACGGCCGGTATGCTATTTCTCAGTCCCGCCTCTGCCCTCCTAGTCGTTGACTTGAGAGTAATCTACGTAGCTTCAGCGTACCTATCCTATGGGACAAGAAGACTGCGACCATCGTGAACAACGAGAGTTCCGAGATCATCCGGATGTTCAACAGCATGTTCGATGACCAGCTTCCTGCTGACAAGGCCGCGGTTGACCTTTATCCTGAGGCACTCCGTAAGGAGATTGACGAGATCAACGAGGGGGTCTATGACACCGTCAACAGTAGGTCCCTGCGTGCACCTCGAACGGGTAGAGGCGTAAAAGATTTACCCATTTGATCTGTAGACGGCGTGTACAAGTCTGGGTTCGCGACAATTCAAACGGCGTACGAGGCGGCGGTTGTGCCACTCTTTGCGTCGCTTGACCGACTTGAGAAGGTCCTTACCGGCAAGGACTTTCTCGTCGGCGATCGGCTCACAGAGGCGGATATTCGCCTGTTCGTGACCATCGTGCGCTTCGACCCTGTGTACGTCGGACACTTCAAGTGCAACATCCGGACCATCCGGGACGGGTACCCTGCTATTCACTTGTGAGTGTTTCGCGACGTCTGTCAGTCGTACGTCTCGTCAACGCAGAACATCGTTCAGGTGGCTCCGTAAGCTCTACTGGAACAACTCCGCGTTCTCGTCGACGTGCGACTTCGACCATATCAAGACCCATTACTACTGGTCGCATCCGAGTGTATGTCCCTTCCCACTTCATTGCCCTCGTCTTTCTGGAAGAGCTGGTATCCTCTGTGGCCGGTCGTTCTGCTGACGCGCCTCCTCGGATCCTGTTAGATCAACCCGCACCGCGTCATCCCCGCCGGGCCTGTCCCGAACATCCTTCCTCTGTGAACTTGGGGTATCGGCCCTCAGTGAGGCGCATGAGCTGAGTCGGGCAGATAGTACAGTAGTCGAAGTTGAATGGCGCACGCATAAGTCTGAGATCAGTCAGCCCATGGTATAGTGCGGTCCATCGTGCGATATAGGTATGCAGCATGCTCACAGTGTTCTCGCGAGTCAATCGGTTCAACTAATTTCCGCGGCGGGCGCTGCTTACCTGAATGCGATGGCCTCTAGCTCCTACTCGAACGATACCCCAGAACATCTACGCATAGCCCAGTCCACCCTTACCTTGTCTCAAGAGGTACTTCTCCGCATCTGCTACTGGATTATCACACCCCGTCGGTTCGGTGATTCTGACGAATTTCGAGCAACGCCTCGCTCAAAACTGCATTATCCCCGGTAACGAGGTGCCAGCGCCGAGTCGGTACTCAGTATCGACTGTGCCTGCATACGTGCGTGTCGTCCTTTCTCATTATAATGTTACTCATCTTACTGTATCTAGTTATAACTGGGACTCGTAGTACGTGCTCCGATCACGCTCGGGGCGCTCGTATGCGCCGCAATCCAGGGTACAACTTCAAGGACCACTCTAACATCGTGACGACTCCTGTTCATGACAGGGATCCAGTCGTGAATATTTGAATGATGGTTTCCATACTTACCGGGAGCAGCCGCGTTTCAGGTCCCACAAAGAGCTAGCCTCTCTTATTGATCCTGAAAGGTTCTACATGAATGCCGCTCACAATGCAGATCATCACACACTAGGATGCAAGTGCCCGTCAGTCAGGATACTTACGTGCGGTGAGTTATAGTAGTTTGTTTTCTTGGCAGGGCCACATACCTCTGCTCACGAGGTGTTTACCGGCAAATAAATCGTCAAGCGGACACTCGTGCGTATGATCTGCGATTTCGGTGAACGGAGCGGCGAACGTGGTCTTGTCTTCCATGTATAACTCATACTTCTGCCATCTCTAGAACAGCCAGTCAGTGTTTGTCCTGGCACGTTCATGCCAGCATTAAATTAGGAACAGCGAATCCGGGGTGCCAAGAATTTCCGTACAGCTTTCAGTAAAACCTAGTCTGCTACATCTGTGGCGATAGAACCACTGTAGACGACACAACGTGCGACAACATCTCATCCGACGTGGACACGCAGCTCAACGGAGAGGGCCTATCGTGAGCCCGCAACCTTGGCCTCAATCGCACAGTGCGTGCTAGGCGCGTTGTGGAGGTACACATAAAAGCAGGTGCGATGTGCCCACAATAAAGCCGAGCACTGGAACGCAGTCTCACCAATACCTGCTCTGCTACTACTATGCAGTTCACCACCGCCCTCACCGCCCTCTCCAACATCCTTGCTGCCTCCATGGTCGCATCAGCCATGGTGGTTGCCGTGTCTGACGTCTCCGTATGTATTTTACCCGGTCTAAGCAGGTCCTTAGACGTCGAGCTAACCTGCGTCCGTACTACAGGGCGCCACCGACGATCCTGCCAACGAGCGAGAGGTAAGCGATGTACTCTGCCAGAGCGCGGTCTGACATATACAAATGCTGACGGTGCTACAGCCCCCCTCTTGGCTCGTCAGCCACGACGCGATGATGCACTGGCTCGCGACCACCGACGCCGAACTCACCTTCATCGGCGACCCGCCCAACCCCCTCACACCGCGCTCGGCGCAAAACACCATGGTCACGTACTGCGCCTCCCGCACCCAGAACGTCTGCGGCGGGGCTTGTACGTTCTACAATGGGGGCGCGACGTGCCTGGCCGCGCCGGGCACGAACTGCCTCAGCGCGACGAACAACGTCGGGTTCTGCGACCGCGGCGGGTGCGGCGGCAGCTGCAACCAGCTCTCGAGCTGCGGCACCCGTCTCGACAACGGGTTCTGCTTCACTCCGGGCACGCAGTCGATCATCGTCCCGCCGTCTTGAGCATGGGCGGGGAGCGGTAAGTGTCCGCCGTTTTCCGCTCTGTCAGCGATTCTAGACTAATTACACAATCAGACGAGCGTCGCGTACCCTCAAGAGGAGCGTCGAGATAGTGAACTCGAAGACGGACCGCAGATGGTGTGTGGCAGCGTGCTAATGCGGTGGAAAAGCAATCATACACATGGCTCTGGCTTCCTAGCGCGTGGAAAGGCTCTGTTGAATCAATGTAGGCGGAAGCGTTGGATGTAGGATACAATTTTGACGGAGGGTGTACAATACGACAGGGGCATGTATCGCAGGTAACGAAGTTCGGTGCTATATTAGTCTGAAATCAGAAGCGATACGCGGGTGCGTCTCGGTCCTGCTTAGCCGTAAGTATATGGGCGCTACGAGTAAAGCGGGTCCTTGATAGTCTTGCCATTGCGGTTCGCCCAACGCCTCTCCTGGCCGCGCAATGCCCTCAGCCTCTCATAGTACTTCATGATCCGTTCCCAGTTTGAATGCGGGGTGGTGAACTCGACGTCATCAAGCTGTGGGAGAAGCAGCGACAAGAAGGACGCGGCCGCCCACTCGTCCCCGGGCACACACCCCACTGTACAAAGCTTCTTCACCCGGCACAAGCGCGGGTCCTTCAGGAAGACGGGCGGGCGCCGGTGCCCGTCGACGTTTGGCACGATGCGCATGTCAACGGCGACCTCCAGCTCCTTCAGGTGCGCGCAGTGCAGCACGAGCGGGACGATGCCCGCGAGCGTCGCGCGCGGGCAGTCGGGTGCGTCTGCCCTTGGCGGGCGGTAGTTGCAGTCTTTGACGTACTCGTCCCAGGAGTCGTAGTGTTCGCTATCGGCAGGCTTCGGCCACTGGAAGGTGAGGGCGCGCATGTAGGGCCACGCGTTCGCCATGGAGGCGAGCATCGCATCGTCCACGACGACCTTCACGCCACCGCGGACGCTGAGCCGCTGGAGCGCGGTCAACTTGAGCAGCGGTTCGAAGCACGGCGAGTGGTAGATGTTCTCGTCGTATCTCAGTGAAATCAATGAGTTTAGAACGGTTCCTAGGGTGATCGTAATGCTCTCGACGGTGTCGGGACACGGAAGACTTCCGAGGGCGGCGCACAGAGCTGTGAACAGCTCTTCGGCCTTGCCGTCCGTGGGCCAGCGCAGGTCGAGCGAGATCGTGCGGAGCGCTGTGGGGGCGATGGCGCTCACGAAGTCGATGCAGCCCTGGTGGTTGCCTTCGTCTTCGCTTTCCCAGGTCAGAGTGAGATCTTCCAGGCGTGCGAAGAACCCGTCACGCCTTCCAAGGGGGGTATATGCCCAGTCGCTTGGGTCCGTGGACGGCTGAAATCGCAGCCTCCGGAGGTGCGGAAGCTTTCCAAGGCCACCGAGGAGTGCGTCGAAGGAGACGAACATGTGCCTGGTGTCGAGGCTGGTGAGGCACGATAGGCGGCAGGCCTCGACGCCCCGCAGTGTCGGCCAGTATTTGGCAGATGTCCTGTAGTCAAACCAGAAAGGGTTTAAGTGCCTCTGGAGCGACAGAGTCTCTAGGTGTGGCGCTAGAAGAGACAGGCTTCTGACTACATCCTGTAGGTGGTTAGGGTCCGGGTGTAGGGCGAGATGGAGCGATACTGTCTTCAGAGTGCGTGAGAAGTGAGCGGCGGCGGGGAGGACGATACTGTCGCTGCCGTTTCGTGCGAACATATCCTCGTGGTAATCGAGCGCGCGGATGTATGGGAGAAACGGTGCCGGAAAGCGAGCCTGCAGCGCATTGGCGGCGGCGGGTGTGAGTACTGGTGTGGGCGTGTCGACGCCGACCGGGTATGTCAGGCAACATCCACTAACACGGCGGACACGAGCAGCATGCTTGATCCAGCGGGTGAAGTCGGCCGTTGTCGGCAGTCGGCGGAAGTCCTAGAGACATAGCGTCAGTATGGTACGCCTCATTAACATGATGGCATGGTACTGACTAGTTCTATCTGAGCACGTAGAGACATAATCAGAGACACCTTGCGTTCCGCTTCTTTGATGCGACGAAGCACGCGCAGGTCCTCGGGGAGCAGGAGAAGCAACGGCCATATCGACGGCAGGGTGTGCCAGATGACGTCGAGGGCAGGCTCAGAGAGAAAGCGGCCAGTGCGCGCGAGGGAGAGGAGCGTGCTCGGCGACACCCTGCTATCTCTGTCCTTGGATATCACATTCCAGCATATTCGAGAGACAACTTCTTCAGGAAGCTCGTAAATCCCGTTTCTCGTGGCTAGCTTCATTGCTTAAACGACGAGAAGTGGCTAGATTGGCGATATCAGTTCGGAGAGTAGGTCAAAGGTGAACTGAGGGTGAACTACTCACCTTCGCGGCGCTAGTCAAGCTCAAAGAAATGAGGAGTATGTGGAGTAGGGTTTAGTTTTACTAGTAGCGGGGAAGGCGACAGACAGTGGTGGTCAGAAGGCAAGAGGAAGTCTGCGTTCGGACGTTTAAGAGTGTTTCCTGATTCTGGCCAATCCAACCACCGCGCCGGAGGAGGACAATGGGCACATAGGGAGTCCGGCCTGCCAAGTCACTGTGGTGGCTAAAAGCGACGGTGGCTAAAGGCGCGATGGCCAGATCCAGTACAGCCGCACACGCCGAGCAAAGTACCCACAAGTAGAACGGTCGATGGAGGAGGGAGGGGTGCTCACCATATAGCGAGGGAGCGTACATGCAATAAAAGGCTAAGAATTTGAGCGAGGAGGTTTGACGCAGGAATCCAGCACCGCTTCCCGTCATGGCCCCTGGTGACGCTTCACGAGCGCCTAAACTCTCTCCTCACTGCTTCGAAGTCATTGTCTCCTTGTTCCTCTGCTTTCACTTCAAGTTCTGAATTTGACTGGCGAAGGCGTGTCGTTGTGGTGGGTAGTGCTCATTGTGCAAGCTTTGTGACCTAACATCCTAAATTTATCCTGCAGGCGAATATCCAGCCCCCAAACTGGCAATCAGTTTTCGCTGGCAACTGGCACTCGAGCTCGTGCTGTATCAACTATATTGCATATCAAACAAATTGTAGACATTTCCAAACATATGAAAAGGGTCCATGCACGCTAATTATACCACCAGAAGTCCCAGAATATGGTCCGCCCTATGGGCACGCCAGGTCCTCATTCTTCCCGCGGTCCAGCGCCCAGTCTCTCTCCTGCCGGCGCAACGCCACAAATTGCCTATAAAACGCCTCAGTCCGCTTCCAGGTCTCGTACGACGTGCGACTTCCAGCGAACACGCTGAGCTGCGGAAGCACCAACGACAAGAAGGACGCGACCGCCCACGGGTCCCCGGGCACGCACCCCGTCGTCCAGAGCGTCTGCACCTTGCACACGCCCGTGTTCTTCATAGAGACGGGCGGGCTCCCGTCGAAGTCCGGCACCACGCGCATGTCGAATGCGACCTCCAGCTCTTCCAGGTGCGCGCAGCGCAGTACGAGCGAGGCGAGGCCCGCGAGCGTTGCGCGTGGGTGGTCGGGCGCGTAGACGGGGTATGTTTTGGGCGGTGTCGGCCATGCGAACTGGATGATGCGGATCTGGGGCCACGCGTGCGACATCGCGCCGAGCATTTCGTCGTCCAAAATGACCTTCGGGCCTCCCTGGATGGTAAGCGTCTCGAGGGCGTGCAACTGGAGCAGCGGCGCGAGGCTCGGGGGACGGTATATGTTGCTACCATGTACTATGTTGCTTCCTATGGTCATCTTGATGTCCTTGACGGTGCTGCGGCAGGGAAGACCGCCGAGGGCAACGCAGAGACTCGTGAACAACGCTTCGGCTGTACCGTCCTCGGGCCAGCGCAAGTCCAACGACACCGTGCGGAGCGACGTCGGAGTGATGGCGCCCAAGAAGTCGATGCAGTCTTGATGGCTTCCTTCTTTGCCTGTTAGGCGGAGCTCCTCCAAGGCAGGAAAAAACTCGAAATGCCGTCCGCGGGGGTTGAACGACCACCCGTACGGATCCATGGGCGGTTGTATATCCAGCTTGCGGAGACATGGAAGCCACCCTAGGCAGAGCAGCGGCTCGAGCGCGACGGATATGTGTGCTACGGTGAAGCTGGTCAAGCCAGACAGACGATAGATCCCCATGCCCCGCAGTGTCGAGTAGGGACCCTCAGATAGGGGGTCGGGCCCATTGATGAAGGAAGGCACATTTATCCAGAGGGATAGTCGTTCTATGCGAGGCGCCACAAGAGACAGGCGATTGATGATATCTCGTACATGCAAGTCGGGATCGACATGTGGCAGGGCAAGTCCGAGCGACACTGCCTTCAGAGCCGGCTGGAGATGGGCGCTGGCTGGCAGGACGACAAGGGCGCCATCGCCCGTTTCAAACGATTCCTCGCAGTATGAAAGCGTCCGGATATTAGGGAGTAATGGCGTCGGGCAATGAGCTTGTAGCTTGTCGATGAGGGCGGAAGCGAGCAGCGGCGCTAAGCTGAGATATTTCTTCTTCTGTTTCTTCTCTTTGGGTTGCGCTTCGCTGAGATTAAACGTTCCACGTATAGCACTTGCATCGACGCGACGAACACGCGAGGCGTACTTGGCCCAGCGGAGGAAGTCGACCGGGGTCGGCTCTCGAAGCAGGTCCTGGATGGATAAGCGTAAGTCAGCCTTAAATTTAGATACCTTGGGACTGTTGCCGTGCACTTACCAGTTCTAGCCGAATCGCATCGTGTTCAACCTCAAACCAGTCTCTTGATACCGTGTTGATGCTCCGAAACACCCGAAGGTCCTCAGGGAGTAGAAGCCTGAACATCGGAGACATGGAAGGCAGGGTATCCCATACAACGTCAAGGGCGGGGTCCGAGATGTAACGGCAGGTGTATGCGCAAGGGAGCAATTCCTTCGGTGATGCGCTGTCGTTCCCGTCGTATGCCAGCTCCCAACAGATCTGAAGTATCAGCTTCTTGGGGAGGGAGCATAAACCGGACTTGGTGGCGCCAGGCCGTGTCAGAGCCATTGCGCTGCACACAGGTTTGAGACTGTGTGGCCAAGTCAGAGTTAGCGATCTCAACGGAGACAGATCGAGGATGCCTTGATGTCTCGACTCACGTCTTTGGCTTCGATATGTCTAGAGAGACGGAGAACGCGTATGCTTGAGTGACGTTTAGCCGCAGCACTGGCAGAGCTGGCAGAGGGGGAGGGGGAGGGGGAGTGATGGATGGTGGTCAGAGGGTAAGAGTCAAGGTGGGGTGCGGACGTCCGAGATTTACTCTACTAGTATATATAACCCAAGATGATTAGCCGGTCCCACCACGAGGGGTGGGTAGGACAATGGGGATGTCCGCGGGCACTGTGATTGGGTGCGATGAGTGGCTAGTCACAATACCATCAAGATGACCTGCCTGTTGTCTCGAACTCCACGCATTGACGTGGCTAAACAGGATCTAGACGGACCCGTGCATCGCTTCACGGACCTGATTTCCGGCTGGTCTAACACCCAACTTCGCTATCTGTGCATACATGCCCTCGGCGTGTTGCAAACTTCTGCCTACACTGATTCAACAGAGTTTTGCCATGCGCGGAGAAGCTTTCTTGTCCACCGCATTTCCACGCAACTGCTCGCTATCGGCAGACTATCCTCGAGTTCATTATCTTCAAGACGCTTCTCTTAACGGTACGCGACACCGGCCTCAATATGCAATCAGTCCAAAATTCCTGGCGGAGCAGCGAACGACAGGCACTTACCCCTCCGCGCCTACGCTCAAGACCGCGGGACGATGATCGACTGCGTTCCCGGCGTGAAACCTGAGCGGAATCCATTGTCGAGGCGGGTCACGCTGCAGAACCCGACTGAGCCGCTAGTAAACGCCGTGCAGGCCCCGCCGCAGACGTTCTGGGTGCGGGAGGAGCAGAAAGTGACGATGGTGACCTGTGCGGAGCGCGGCGCGAGGGGGTTGGGCGGGCCGATGAAGGTGAGCTCGGCATCTGTGGTCGCGAGCCAGTATATCAAAGCTCGCCTCGCGAGTGACGAGCCAAGAGGGGACTGTGACGATACCGTCAGCATATGTATACACGCAAGCCCGCGTTCTCGACACATGTATCTTTTACCTCGTCTTCGTTGGTAGGATCATAAATAGTGCTCTCATAGGGATGCGGGTCAACTCAGCGTCTGAACACTCGTAAGAAGCGGAAACAACGCTTACGAGGACGTCGGAAGTAGTGGACACCATGCCTAGGGCACATCGTTCCTGGAGGAATACAGGAATGATCAGGCGAGACTAAGCACAAACCTACAGTTATAGGATGTAGCAGCTTTACTATCACGGCCGTGCTCTTGGGAAGTAAGTGAGCTGTGTTGATGCCAAATGGATATGTTGGGCCTGGAGATGCATATGGCGTCAAACAAGTAGTAGGTTCGACCAAACTTGCACTGGATTCGGTCCGTACGGCGGGCTGACGGAACATCCGCCTGCCCTAACTCTAGCCTTCTGCGCGACATATTGCCATTTAGACACCGGCCATGCGCTTCAGCGTGGCGAACTCTTGCTTTCCGGTCGCTTGACAAAGCGCGTGGAACTTCGACTGCGGGTCCGCGAGCAGAGTAGCCGGCTTGTCGAACTCCGCAATACGCCCCTGGTCGAGGAGCATGACCTGTATCGGGAACCCGACGGCTGAGATGAAAACGCCTTTCCAGACGCAATCGGGAGAAAACCACTCACCCTGTCGTAATCTATGACCGTGCGCAGACGATGCGCGATCGTCAGGATCGTGCTGTCCGCGAACTCACTGAATGAACACGCAGTCCGGGGTCAGAGATTCAGCGCGAGATATACTGAAAGCGAGCGGACGCACTGTCGAATCGTCTTCCCGATCAGCTCATCGGTCGCATAGTCGACGCTACGGGCGTGGTCAGCATGCCGCACGACGCCATCCCGGACGTCATGAGAACAGATACCTGGCAGTCGCCTGACGCGCGGGGATAATTAGCTCAATTGCTTGCGCGAGCCACACAGGATCGGGCACGTACCTCGTCCATCAGAAGCACCCTCGAGCGTTTCAGGATCGCGCGCGCCATGCAGAGCAGCTGCTTCTCGCTTCCAGGCAACAACAGGTGAGCGGGTGACGATCGCACGGAACGCCCATCGGAGCTGGGAGATCTCACCCTGTGGAGAAGTTTTCGCCCGCCTCCGACACGGGGGAGTCCAGGTTGCGGAAGACGTTTGCGTTCACACTCTCACTCTCCTCCGACGCCTCTCCCGCGGGGATGAGATGCACCCGACGGAGGGCCTCGTACTAGGCGTGACTGTTAGCGACGACACGTACCCTTGACAATCGAGAACATACAATCTCTGCGTCCTGATATTCCCCAAATACGTCCAGCGTCGACCGGAGCGTCCCGCTCAGGATCGTAGGGTCCTCTGTGGCCGCCAGTCAGGGCTGCAGACCCAGAGTTGCGGGTCCGGACTTACGAGGGATGATGGTGAGCTTGCTCCGCAAATCGGTCAGGCCGATCTTCGAAATGTCCAGGCCGTCGACGAGGATGCGGCCCTCCGTGGGTTCCACGAAGCGGAAGAACGAGAGCGCCAGGGTACTCTTGCCAGACCCTGTGCGGCCCAGGACGCCCACCTTCTCACCCGGGCGAATTTCAAAGTTGAGATTGTGCAGCACGTTTGGCAGATCGGGCTGTGTTACGCGCACTGGTCAGGGTCGTGTTTCCAGAAGACAGTCCGAGGAAGACGCACCGCATAGCGAATGACTAGGTTCTCGCAAGTGATCGCACCACTCGTGGGCCAGGACGCAGACGGCCGAGGCTCGATGAACTCAGGGGGCTCCCGCGGGAGTTCTGAGAATTCCTTGAC
>MNAD01001330.1:0-66273 GCA_001895945.1 Trametes pubescens | reverse complement strand
GAAGGCGCGCGCCGATCCCCCCTATTTGGAAGGGGGCGGCCGCGGGCGCTTTTAATAAAGATATTCTTAATATAATCCTCGGGGAGTGCGCGAGGTACAAGTCGAGATAGGCAACCAGGGTGCTGAATAGGAAGAGCGCGCTAACCCATTAAATTCTCGAAGATCTGAGTGCCGTACGTATGCTTCGAACGTAGAAGCACGACTATGGCGGCACCGACTGGTACTTCTGGGCTTCCATCTATAGACGAAATCCGAGCGAAGACTCTGCAGGCTTTTAAACGACGTCCCTGTCTCTGGCAATGCGAAGTCACACGGTCCATGCTACGAGGGGATCGTGATGTTGTCTGTATATCTGGCACAGGATCCGGGAAGACGTTAACCTTCTGGATGCCACTTCTCTTCCGGCCTAACGGTATCCAGATCATCGTAACGCCGCTGAACGTCCTGGGAGTTCAGAACACTAAACAGTTAGCCGACCTCGGAATTCGTGCTATTGCGATATCAGCAAAAACGGCTACGGCGAAAAATTTTCAGGTCTGTCGTGTTGTGTCGCGCGCCGAGCGCTGCGCGTACCGCGCACTTACCGATCTCGTCACATACAGGACATAGGCAACTGCGCCTATCGCGTCGTTGTGGTCAACCCGGAACAGGCCTTCAAGGTGAAGGGGGGCTTCGCGAAAATCTGGAGAAAGAAGGAGTTTACTGCGCGTCTGATTTCGGTCATATGGGACGAGGCCCATTGCATCTTTAGCTGGGCCTCGTTCCGGACCGACTACGCAGATGCGGGGCGCATGCGCAATCTGCTATCAGCGCCGTTTCTCATGCCGTCAGCCACGATGCCAGATCCCGTTCTCAACGGGGTTCTGGACACGCTGCATTTGCAGCGCGCGCGGGTCGAAATACATCGCCGTTCAAACGACCGTCCTAACGTGTACCTCACGGTCAGGAAAATACAGTACGCGCTGGGAAGCTTTCAGGACCTCGTAGACGTGCTGCTTGGGAAGGGATGGAAACGAGGGGATGGCTTACCTTTCAAGTCTCTGACCTTCTTCGATAATATCGAGGAGTCCATTCAGGCGGCGGATGTTTTGCGGAAGCATTTCCCACCTGAGGACCGTTTCAAGCTGCTTTGCTTCAATTCCGACGTCACGGCGACGTTACGTGAAGCAGCTACAAACGAGTTCAAAGATGGCGAGCTCTGGGGGCTGTATTGCACGGACTCGTTCGGGATGGTGAGACCGCGACTTAATTAGTATCATGGTACCTGGCAACTCACATCAGATATTATTACAGGGCGTTGACATTCCAGACGTCGAGCTGATCGTCCAATGGAAGCTTACTTGTGATATCGACAGCCTATGGCAGAGGATTGGGCGCGCGGCGCGCGGGCCTGGGACTGAAGCGGTCGCCGTGGTGCTGGTCGAGTCCAAGTATTTCGACGAGGAAAAGGAGATGGCAGCAAAGAGGGCGGAGAAGCGAAGGGAGAAGCGAAAGGAGGCCGAGGTCAACAAGGCGGTGGCGGCAGAGCAGCGGAAGCGGAAACGAGCCGAAGGTCCGGGTGAGGATGGCGACGAGTCGACATCCAGGTCGAGATTGCGGCCAGATCAGGCCGCTGCGTCTGCTGCCGAATCATCAGACGCGGTGCACAATATCGCAGTGATGTCGGAATGTGAGAAGCTACGGGTGGAGTACAAGAGCTCACAGGCGGCGGCAGCAAAGGCGGCGGCGGCGGCGGCCAAGTCCAAGTCGAAGAAGGGAGACATCGAGCTCTCCCCCGAGCTAGACAACCTGGTCAATGCCGCAACACGCCCCTTCAAATGCTATCGTACTCCTATTCAAGCGTACTATGAGAACGATCGAGCAGGTGTGTTGACTCTGCATTTACCGTGATTCCAGCCACGCGAGGGACTTACCGTTTGGGCGTTACGTTAAATCAGTCTCCGATAATGACAAGTGTTTACCTGGCGCTGGTTGCACGCGCTGCGGACTTGCTCCATCTGCCGTCTGCTGTTCCCTCTGCAGCCCCTCACATCCTGCCTTCAGCTTCCTCCCTTCTCCTACCGACATCTCGCGACCCTCCGCTCCTCGCGCGTCCCATATCGAGACCAAGTACAACATGAACGCCACTGACATCGCCTTCCGACGGGCACTCCACGACTTCCGCCGCGCCGAGACACTGAAGACATTCGGCCGCGCGCACCTCAACAACATGGGTACGGGCATGATTATGGGGGACGAAGAACTCAGTCGCATCGCAGACTGTGCGCGCGCGCGAAAGCTAAGCTCACTAGACGAGTTGTTCAAGGAGGTCAAGTGGGACTTGACCTGGGAGCTCGGCGAGGGCATACTGGAACTCGTTGCGACGTGCGTACACATCATCACACTCCTCCGTAATAGCTAATGTTAGGTCCAGCCACTACCCTCCACCCCCTGCTCCACTTGCTTCACATCCCCTCCGTCCACAATCGACGACAGCGGGCGCGAACGCGAACGCAAACGCGAACGCGGAATCGGAAGGAACCCGCGCGATGATCGTACGGCGGTGCGGCGCATGTCTCCAACCCGGGCATACTCGTAAGTGGTATCTACTCCTCTTCTTCACTCTCATTTATTTGTTTCAGGACGGAGCAAGCAGTGCCCCCTGTACGGACAGGCGGGGCCCACCCAGACGGCCAACAAGGAGAACATCGACAGCACCGACGCCACTGCCAACACCGCCGCCTCCTCCTCTGTCAGCGCCGCCGCCTCCTCTGTCAGCGCCGCCGCCTCCTCTGTTGGCACCGCCGCCTCCTCCTCTGTTGGCGCCGCCTCCTCTGCTGTCGGTGCTGTGCTGCCGCAAGGCTCCGCTCTGGGCAGTACCGGCCATCTGCCGGCGCCCGCCTGCCCTCGCAACTACGACGACTTTTGGTCCACGACGGCGTTTCAGGCGCCGTCTTATCGACGTGTAGTCTTCAATCCGGAGGCACTCGCGGCGGCGGCTGCCGCGCGAGGCGTCGTAACAGGTAAGTAATGATAACTCATATCATTCCCTCCGCGCTGAAGTCATCCGCCGTCAGCTCCTCCTCCTCCCCTTCCCCCTCGTCGTCCGTAACGCCTACGCCATCGCCGCCATCAGTCCCCGCCGGTGCTTGCCCCCGCGGTGCCGCCCACTCCCGTCGCAGTATTTCTCCTCCACGAACGATCTGGTCCGGTATCGTATAGTTTGACCCCCGCCCTGCGACGTATTCGTTAGGGTGGTATTTCTTGATATACTCGTCTATTATTTGGCGGAAGGTAGCGCGCATATCTTTCTCGGCATGCTTGCTCGATAAGCCCGGCAGTTTGAAGTTCCGTTCGAAATTCGCGTGGCTATTCCTGTATATGAGGACGAGGATGGACTCGAGGAGGACCCGATGTTTTGTGAAGTTTGAGCCGTCGCCTCCGTATATTACCTTCTTGCATTTTAGTCCAGCGCCGAATTGATTGTTTATCTAGCAGCTTACTTTCGTAAACAAGTTCAGCAGTTCAACCACCCAATCTACAGCACGGAATGCATGTGGTTTGCCGGTAGGATTGACAAGGATGTTGTATCTGACAGCTCGTCTATAGTCCCAATCAGTATATGTCTTGCATCCGGTACAACAGACACTCACCGCAGCTCCTCAGGATACACGAAGTATAGCGCATGCATAAAGCGCAACATATGGTTTGCATACTTATGTTTTCCTACAGCTCGGAATATTTGAATCCAGACGGGGAAGAGCGTCTCCACGCGTCCGATGCAGCCCGCGTTCATCGCGTAGGAGAGCTCCTCGTAGAGCAGGAGGTAATTCAAGGTACGCAGAGTGTTCTCCCTGACCTTGTCGCGCTGATCTACTGCCTCCTCCTGTTTCCCGTAGAGATCCTGCCCGTCTCCTTCGATATACTCGCGCGCAATGCTCTCGGCGACCGCCTCGATATTAGCCAAGCTAGGCTTCGTCTCCGCCCACGCGTCCAGTGTCTCGTACCCCCACCGTCTCTTGACCTCGACATCCCACGCGTTGAGAATCAGCATCGCTGCAACGTGCGCGATCAAATCATGCCGGTCGCGATACTTCGCGTTTGAAGTGAGCCGCGAGGACGCATCAGGCCGCAGCTGTCCGACGAGTTTGATGAAGCTCGTATTGTCCACGCGCGAGCCCTCAGGGGTGACTAGGATGCGCCAAATTGCGTCGGCGGACGCCATCTTCAAGTGGAATAGGCCCATGACAAACACGACGGCCTGAAGACGATCATGCGGCGTCCTTTCCTGGTTCCGACGACGCAACGCGGACAGGACCTTCTCGTAAGTGCCCAAGTCGCCATGTACGAGGGTGACGTATTCCGAAAGGTCCATGATCGTCTCGTCGGGCATAGCAGGATCTTCGTCACGGTGCGGGTCGCCCACCCCTCCCTGCGTGTACATCGCACTGAGCGCCTCGAGGTTTCCGGATATCGTAGACAGACTGATGTCCATCGCGCCGAGCGGCTTCTGATGCAGCTTCACGACAGGGATGGTCTCGATTGGCTCGGGGTCCCGGAGCTGACTACGATAATATGCGAATGGAGCGGGACCGTGCGTCATCAGAGTGCGCGCGACGAACCACGCCCGGAATCGACCTCGCCGGCTCAAGCCTCCTTCCGCGACATCCGGTTCGGGATGGAGTGTGAACAGATGGCGCATCGTAGTGCGGGGGTTATACGGACGTGGGTCGCTAGCCTGGGGATTTGATGTATTTCGATCCCATAGCTTGGCGGAACACCTCAGGTCCTCCCGCTCGACGCCGTGCTCGAGGCGGAGGAGGGTTCCGGTGGCGATGTGTATCAGACCATCTGAGGGCTTCTCCACCGTGGGGATCCCCGAAGGTACCTTGAAATCGAGATTGTCGAAAGCATACGACGCACAAAGTGTCTGTGCCAAGACCCGTACGTCGTCCGAGCCGTGCTCGGTCAGTGATTTGATGGCGCGGTGAATGGACGAGAGTGCGATGGAGATTCCCATTCGGGAGAGGACCTTGACTAGCTTTTCGGGGGCACCGCAAGAGTGCAGGAAAATCCCAGTCACGCATTGCAAGGCGTTGCAACGCTGGTCCTGACTGTGCATGAGGATACTGATTATGACCACAGCTTTCTATAGGGGAGCCCTAAATAATGCGGTCTACAATAACAGAGCAGCATGGAGGCTCACCACCCGAGACAACAAACTACGCCTTCTCCCTCGCTTATCGACATCATTAGCCGGCCTACTCGATGGCTGCCCACTATCTCCGACGTCATCATCCCCATCCCAATACTCATCGTCCTCCGGGTCATCCCAGAACAGCGCTCTCCTTTCCGATTGCGCGGCGGGACGCGCGCGCACCGCCTCCGTCCGTCTCCCCAGCAAGCCGATCACAAGGGCCCAGAGGTCCGGAGCGCTCTTCTCGAGATGATCGGCCATATCGTCGAGCTGGAAGTCTTGAATCTGCGTCGGATCTGCTTGCGTCGCCCCAAAATGCCACCCGTGCGACACACTGGTCAGCTGGGAGACAGTGTCGGAATGGTGCGCACGCGTGATGTCCTGGGCCCACGCCAGACTTGATGACGCTGTCGCGGGGTTGTGATACAGAGCGGCAAGGATAACTCGAGTATTGGCTACAAGATCTTTGAAGAGTATATCATTTGGGCGGTTGAACTGAGTGTGGACCACGACGAAGCTCAGCAACTCTGAGAGGGTGACATTCAGAGACTGCAGGTTTGACAGTACATTTCGCAGCAGAGTGGATCTATCCGATGTACTAGCAGACATAGCGTCTGTCAGGGAGGTGTATATACACGAGAGCCGAGTCACGTAATCAAGCGGGATCGACGTAGGGATCGACGGCGTTAAGTAATTATCTTTATTAAAAGCGCCCGCGGCCGCCCCCTTCCAAATAGGGGGGATCGGCGCGCGCCTTCTGCCCGACCCCCGTTGTTTACTCATGTTTGGTGCCAGCCGCTGCTGAGAGGGAGGGGGAAATAAGGTTGGGATATGTGCACGTGATGGATTTATGGGGGTAGGCGCTCGTGTGGGTATGTCGAATTTGCATTGTCTACGCTACTTGACTTCGCCCCCTCCCTCGAAGCAGACGGGTGAGTAGGAGCCTGGTATGCGAGGGGAGTATTCATTGTCATATCATTCAATCCGAGTCTTCCATGTTTCAAGTTCGGAGTGATCCATTAATAGTACTGAACGCAAGTCTTACGCACCAGCACCGTACAACCCATATGTGTGCTAGTAAGATATACTGCATAGCTCCATGCAAGCGATCAATGATACTTATACCATTGTACGGCGTAAGTACTTGAGGTTTAGACGTTTACATCCGACCGCAAGTGGCGCTACTCTGCCTGCGCTCTCAGCTTCTCGGCGCAGCGATGAAACCGGTCTTCTACTCCTTCATCCACTATAGTACCCGACCTCAGAGTCTGCGCGGCTGCCATCCCCGCCTCGATCCATTCAGGGACCAGGAAAATACAGAGTTTTAGGGGCTCTCGATAACGCATGCGCAAAGCTGAGCATCCAGTGCAGTGCGACGGCGAAGCAAGAGACAAAGCCCAACTCGCTACCGCTTGCAGCTCCTGTGAGGCATCCGCCGAGTGGGCTTGCTAGGCGCCTTCCTCGCACGCTTCTGCTTTCCGCGGGTGGCGGGTTTCTCGTTCTCCTCAGGCCTGCGTTTACGCGACTTCTTCCCTCCGGAGGAGTCGCTCCGACCTTCGTCGCGCGTCGATCCGTGGTTGGGCACATCGGCGGACGGGGATGGCACTAGATGGGGCTTCCCATAGAGCTGGTCGTCTGTCTTGTCGGATGACGGCCAGAGGTCATCGCGACTGAGGGTGGTTTTGAACACGCTAACTATGCTCTGATGGGTGCGGATGTTCTGCACGATGGCCTCCCGCGCTGCCCGCAGAGATTCCGTGGATGGCTTAGGGGGAGGTTCATATGGCGATGGGCTTCTGGAGGGCCTATCCGGGAAATGGTAAACCTCGCCGTCGAATTCATAGGCTTCCGTCGAGGCATTCAACGGCTCGGAGGTTGAAGCTACCGGTTCTTTTTCAACGGGGATGGGGTTGTAGTGCGCCTGGAACCAGCCCAAAATGGTCGAGAGGATGAAATTGAGGGGATGGGCGCGTCGGCCTGCTCCGGTGAACGTTAACGACCGCAGCCCTGAAGGAATGCATCCAGTGGTCATGCTGAGAATCTTGAACATTCCGGCACCAGGGCTGTCGGAGCTATATGAGCTGCAGTCTTCGAAATACATCCGCACGAGCTCGGGCACGTTCACGCAGTCGTGGGAGAGGAAGCGGATGGCGAGGTAGAGGAGAACGTTGAAGAACGACTCGAGCTCGTCTTCGATCACGCACCTTTTCGTGGGCGCATAGAGCGCAGTGATAGACATGAACTCCCAGGTTCCCTAGGTCATCATGAGCATCAGAGGACTCATAGGATGACTCGGAGCGGCGAAATATCTTACAGCCGTGCAATCGAGCTGAAGGGGTTCACGATGTCGCCTCGCCTCCTTCGACAGTTTCTGGTCGTTGGGAAGTTTGCCATGGTCGTCTTTAACTGGAGTATCGCTAGACGTATCAGTAGCAACAGGCATAGCGAAGTGAAGGTGATAAACACGAAGTCGGGGGGCTTACGGAGCTTGATATGCGCTTTAGCCATCTGCGTGCCACACGACACGCCATATTCGATGAGTCATTGTGCACTGAATCTGCAAGATGGAATGCGGGCTGCGCAGCTTGGGATTTGGCGGTGGCGGTGGCTAAGACGAACATTGGTCAATTCAGGAGACGCGCAAATCATAGTGGGTTGCGACCACTCACTCAGTGCGCGTCAGGCGTATCGAAACCTCCCCCCACAGACGTGAAATCTGAAGCATGCGGTTTGCAGCTCGTGTATGCACTATCTTGTTGGCAAAGTGTGAGCGGAAATCCAAAGGTAGAAGTTAGCTAGGTACGACAATGTGGTCCA
Source organism: Trametes pubescens (assembly GCA_001895945.1). Lineage (NCBI taxonomy): Eukaryota > Fungi > Basidiomycota > Agaricomycetes > Polyporales > Polyporaceae > Trametes > Trametes pubescens. Next base: position 58,280 of record MNAD01001330.1, on the reverse strand, counting down.
GGGGGCCTTATGTCCCCCAGCATTGCTACGCTGCCAGGACGCCTCAGCTAGAACACATCTGAAATAGAGATACTGCACAGACACGAATGAAGATATGATCCTCGTGCTGCTAGTTTTGAAGCCACTCGATCCAATACATGCGATAGGGACATCTCGTCAGATCTCGCCGTGGTCACGGTGACTGCCAATAACACCTCCGAGTCCTTCAAGAAATAAACAACACGCATCAGCAAAATGAGGCGTCAACGGAATAAGCTACACATACCTGATTATTCGCTTCCCTCAAAATTTCCCAAGACGAAGTCTAGTCGTTGACCGTCCCCGCATGGGAGCGATCACCTTCCAGCAGTCGCCTGTGCGCCCGCACCGCCTGGAGCAGCAGCTTCGTGAATCTGATCGGACGATAGCGCGGATCGTTCTCGATAACATGCGACACTACCTCGGCTTGCATGGTCATCGCGTGCGGGTCTGCGGCGTTGCACTCCGGGAACAGACGGTCGATGATAAGCGCCAGGTCGAGCAGGTTTGCCGTGTGGCCCCCGAGATACTCCGGGATGTCCAGGGTGCGCATCGCCTTCTGTCCTGCTGCCGGTATGCTGAGCGGGGACGGCAAAGTGCGAACGTCGAGGTAAGGTAGGCGGAGGTTGTGCAGCTGCGGGCACCGCTGTGCGAACGCGAGGAGCCCAGCAACGGTCGGCTGGGTTGGGATTACTGGCGGGATGCCAGTGATCCAGGATCGATTGTGCCAATGGAAGTCGGTGAGGGAGGGCCATGCGCTCGCGAAGGCCAGCGCGTCCTGGTCGTCCATGGAGGGGACCGAGAAAGATAATTCGATGTTGATGATGCTTAGCTCACGGAAGGAGAGGTATGGCGCGAGGATATCTCCGAGAGAGACCGTATCAGACGAGATCTGGGACTGGAAGAACAAGTGGGCCTCGGAGAGGGATCGCGAGACGTGGCTGCATATGATGCCGAGTCCATCCTTGAGTTCGTCCATGGTCGGCATAGCGCGTATCGACAGCGCAAGACTGGTCATCTTGGGGAACTGCGCAGCTTGGAAAACGCGGGCTAGGTCGTCGATGCTGCCAGTGAGATGCAGTTCCTCGAGTTCCATGGGCGCCCCGCCAAGCCGGAGGGCACGAGAATTATCTTCCAACTCCTCGAAGTAGACGTCTAGGCTTAGAGAGCGGAGAGAAGCTATATTCGAGATGTGCTGAAAAGCTTCGGCGTTGAAATCAACCCCAGAGTACAGAAGATCGAGGTTCTTCAGATGGCTCAACCGAGTCAGGCAGGTGACATAGCGTGACGGAAAGTCCCTTGGAAGACCATCACCCTGGATACAAAAACTAGACAGACAGGAGAGCCGGGGGGCGATAAGCTGCAAGAGGATCCCTGCTGCAGACCGTCCGGGAACGGCTTGATCCTCGAACGTCGTGGCGCTTTCCGGGGTGACGAAAGAGAGCCTCAGCGTACGCAGAGATGGCGCGAGGAGCAACAAGAGGGATTGTGCATGGTTTGGGTCAAGTTCTAGAATTTCCAGAGTACGTAGACGGGGCAGCGGAGGTTGACCACCAGAATGTTGCTCAAGTAACGTCCAAACTATCCAATGATCTGGCAACAACGAGGCCTTCCAGCTGAGGCCGCGAACGCGGTATGCATACTGTTGGAAACGAAGCCACTGAGGAGGTGCGATCTCGTCAATGATATACTACAATTAATGTGCGGTGTGAGCCAGCGACCATGCTCAGACTAGAGTAGAGAAACACTCACTCTGTGATCCCGGTCTTGAAGTTGATAAGACGGGAGAACGCGCAATAGGTGACCGAGATCGTCAAGGTTTTTCCATAGAATGTCCAGAGCGGGCTGCGAGAAGGGCCTGCAGACACGAGCCAGCTGAGCTAGTGTATAGCGTTGCGCCTTCGTCTGTTGGGCTTGGTCTTGATTTTGAACCACTCCCTCGTCCGGCGACCAGAATGGCAGGAACTGCAGAAAGATCTCCTCTATGATGTGGGGGATTCGAAGTATACGGTCAACAGCAGACTCGTGCGTCATCGCGCAGCAGTGAAAGGTGTCGGAGGGACTGGGTCTTAGAGGTGCTGGTGGTACGAGGAAGAGGTTCGAGGTAGACGCCGAACCTTGAACGAACCATTACAGGACCAGCGCTTATTTGTTCAACCACTCAAGCAAGAGTTGCTTCCACAGCCTTAGTATACAACTGCTGCCGTTGCCATAAAATTTGACCATACATCAAAAACGACAATCCAAAACTGAGATCACTCTACGCAGTCTGCGCCTTCTTCTCGCGGTAAAATCTCCCGAGCTCCTTCATCGCCTGCCCGAACCCGTCCGCGACCGTCGTCCCCGCCTCGATCCACTTCGGCAACTTGCTCCTGATGCGGGGCGAGGCATACCGACCGTCTACCAGAATAAGCGCAGCCCAGTCTCCTCGATGTCGGATCGCGCGACCTGTTCCAGCAGAGCATGGTCAGCACCATTTTCGCGCATCCTAAATTCCAGGAGACAAGCTCGGACGTACCGATACTCTGGTTAACTGCGTTCATACACATGTTCTCGTACAGCTCCGTGCCCGCGTCCTTGGCACCGTTGGGACGACTCACAGGTGCTGCAGCGGCGCGTCGGCGCTGCTCGAGGCGGTTCACGTAGTTCATGCGCTCACGGAGCTCGGGCGAGCCGAGGTTAGCGAACGGGAGCCCAATGATGATCACCGCGCGCGCGAGGTCGTCGGCGAAGTTCAGACCCTCAGACAACTTAGCTCCAACAACGGCGAAGAGCAGCGCGCCGCGCTTCTTGCCTCCAGTCGAGTCGTCGCTACTTTGTATCTGGGCGGAGTAGTCCCGTAGGACCGCTTCGACTTCGTTGCTCTGCTGTGGTTCGGAGAACACCTGCGTCAAAGATCAGATATGTGAGAAACCTGTCCTAAAGGTAGAACGGGAGCTGAGAATGGCCCACCTTCTTCTTGGCGTTCAGTTTCTCCATCAGACCGCCCGCCTGCCACTGCTTCGTGACCGTGTTGAGGAAGGCATACGAGGGCACGAAAACCACCATCCCGCCCGGAACGACGTTCGTGAAATTGAGGAGAATCTGGCCGAGCTCTGCGATCTGCGCTCATGCCGGAATCAACGGCCCGCCCCACAACAAGAGTTACTCGACGTACCAGGCCCTCGTCGCCGCGCTGCTGGTACTTGAACTGCAGCTCGCCCCCGCGCGGGCCCTTCTTGAGCACCAGCGTCTGCAGGTTCTCCGGCGGAATGATGTGGCCGCAGGAGAATGTCGACAGCCGATCTGCGGGCAGTGCAGAGAAGAGCTGGTGTACGACGTCGTCGATCTGCGCAGAGCTGACCGTCAATACGGCGGGCGCGAGGCGTAGACACGGGTACGCACTGGAGACATCGTCCCGCCGGCGAGGATCACCGCCCGCGCAGAGTCGACTACTTCTTGGAAGTACGTCGCGGGATTAAGATGCTGGTACTTGATCTCGACCTGCCCGTCTACGATCGACAGGGTGACGCGTCCATCTGTACGTTCCGCATACAACAGGGTAGCATGATAATGTGTCAGCGCGCGCGACATATTCGAAAGCATGTGCAACGCACCGTCGCTAGACGCAGAGAGTGCAGTGATGAAGCTCTCGACCGCATGCAGCGGTGGGGTTGTGCTCGCCAATCGAGCGAGTTTCGCGAGTTTTACAGTGTCTGCAACTATGTCAGTGATCCAGCAGCGCGCGCTGGGGACGACATCGCTCACCTTGCCCCGCCGCCTTCTCGAGCGTCTTGACCGAGTACCCTGATATCTTCCTCGCAATCTGAACACATGGTTGCGCGCGCGGCCACAGTGAGCCAACGACAAGACACGAGAACGTGCGCGTGCACGCACCTTGCTCTCCCGCAGATACTTCTCAACCTCCAGCAGATTGACGCCCTCCGTCTTGCGCCCTAGCCGCTGCAAGAGCTCCGCGCTCGTCATAACCTCGACTTCTGGGCCGCGCGCCTTTCCCGCGGCACCGTTGCCTTTGTCTGCTTTGAGTTGTGCGTCGCGCCACTCTTCCGCGTATTGGACGAGGGCGTCTAGGAGGTTCATCAGGCGCTTGAGGTGCAGCGCGTGCATGGTGGAGAGCCGGTTGCGGAAGCGCGAGAGGTAGATCGACAGCTGGTGGCGGGCGTTAATGAGTGTGCGCAGTGGGAGGCGCGTTGTGGATAGGGAGAGTAGGGTAGACGTGAGGTCTGCAAAGAAACAAATAAGTAGGCCGAATGCGTAGAGTAAGGGGCGGTGCATTCGTACTGTGAGCTTCGTCGATGATGACGACTTGGCCGGTGAGATCAATACCGAGAGCTTCTCGCGCCGTGCGTTGAAGGAGAAGATTATAGGGTAGTAGCACGAGCTGAGAAGGGTCAGCATGGTAGAAGTCATGCGGCCTGCAACGCACATACCTGTGCCTGAGGTATGGCTCTTCGCGCACCGAAGTATGGACATGTATCGGCTGCCTGCCCGGTGAGAAATAGGTCCTCGATATCCTTTGGAACAGCCTGATATCACATCAACACCTCGCCACATTGTCCGTAGTGTTGGAAGACTCACCAGGATTTGGTCCCGTAGGTCGAGCATCTTCGTCTCCTCCTCAACTGTGGGTAGATGAGGACATCGCTTCTTTCCCTTCTCTGTAAGTACGGTCAATATACACCGAAAGCAAGGAGATACAAGTGCTTACCTCCGAGCATTTGCCGGCATGCTTCGTCAAGATCGCTCGCCTTCTCCCGCAGACGCTCATGGATACACAGCTGCTTCCGAGATCCCAACGACACCGCCCGCGCGCCAGTCCCCTCCTCATCTCCAGCTGCGTCGTCGTGGTCCTCGACAACGGATGCTGAGCGCTTCGCGGAGCTGAGCTTCTGATGAACATGCTGTATGTTCGATACCGCGATGTTGAGCTTCAGTTTCAACTTTTCCAACTCGTGCAACACTTGGGCGAGTTGGGAGTGCGTCCGTGAGGCGTAGTAGATCTTCGTGCATGTCGGCTCTTTCTCGTCCTCTTGTGTCGTTCCGGGCCCTCCTTGCAGTCTGGATCGGATATTGGTAGATTAGTAAGATGAATACATAGTAGAGCAAGGGGTGTGTTACTTTCTCATGAGAGCCAGAACTGCAGGAGATAGATTGCACGCGTCGTCTCTATTCTCTTGCTCTTCTGGTAGGAAGGCCTCGTCGTCTTCAACCTGCCCTTGGACTGCATCCTCGTTGGCCGCATCTGCTGCAAGTCTCTGCGACATTACTGCATGAGCGACGCAAAGTCGACTGTGTCGCGGTACTGACCGGTTTCTTGCGGACGTGGCCGCGCGTCACCCTTCGAAGCTGCGCCTCCCGCTTTCGCGCCGCGGCAAGACGAGATGCGTATTCGAGGTCTTCCGCCTCGAGTTCTCGCCGACGGCGTTCGATCGTCTGTGCCACCACCCAGTCCAAAGCTGACAGTAGCAGTCAGTCACCATGCGTGTTGCTCATTGATATTTCGCGTACCGTCGGCGTTGTCTGTGTTCATGGCAAGCTTTCCCTTGCGGGCTCTCTCCTGCTCGTCTCTTAGCCACGTGAGCGACGCGCATAAAAGACTGAGCGTCTTTCCCTGTCACCCCAAGGAGCACTATCAGCCATGAGAGGGGGGTATGATACGAGAGAAAGACTGACTGTTCCTGTAGGACTTTCTGTGATGGCGATCTTCCCGTTTTCAATGCAGGAATAGACGTGGCGCATTAGCTCAAGCTGGATATCGTAAGGCTTGAACGGAAACGCTGGAAAGTCGTTGGGAGTCGCTAGCTGCAAGTCAGACATATCGAAATACGCTCTTCCTGTCGCGCATCCGATGGAGATGGGGGTAAAACACAAGGTGCAGAGCAGTCACGCACGCGTCTCAACGCGCGTTACTGTGGGCGTGACAGACGCGCTCAGACGCGACAGTGACAAGGGCGACTGCTGCGACTCAATCGAGCGTGTTTCTAGCGTATCAAAAATGATCAATTCAGTTTTTCCCCTCTTTCAGAAGGGTTTGATATGAAACACCGAGTCCTCATGGATGAGAGGTGTGGTACACGAATATTTGGGGTATGGCTGGTAAGTTCTCATATTACCATTTACAGCTTTCGCACCGGGGCAGTGCTGCTTTTAAGCGCCAACCGCTCGCCCGCCTCCAGCGTTCCAGCTTCCGCCGACCACGCTCGAAACTGCCGCCGCACAGATGGGGCGCGAGCGCAGGAAGACGCTCCGGCAGCCCTCTTTGTTCAGGTCGCGGATATCTACGCTGTGGGCGTATCAGATCATATACGGTTTCCCATGATAGCTCATATTTTCCATCGTTGTTGCTCCTTCCTCGCCGTAGACCCTTCGCACTTGCTGACCCGCTCGATGGAGAGCCGCGAGGACGACGCGGACGACACGAGCGGTGGATGACTGGGTATAGTAAGATGATGGCGGAGTGTGCGTAGATTCGTGGATAGTGGTATGTAATCAAGAAAACATCTTTCGCGCGACACCTTCGCCGACTTGCTGCGCACCCGGGCCACATGCCACCAAACTGCCTCGCACCGACGCGTTCACCCTGCAATACCCGGTGAGCATCAACATAACAGGAGCCGACACGAAAGTTCGCTCACCACTTCTCGTCCTACGCACGCGCGATGTCCGTTCCAGCAGCAGAGCGATCGCCGGCAGCCTCTCCCGCCGATAGCTTGGCGCGCATCTCGACGTGTTCACGTGTGCTCCGCATCGCCTTTAGAATGTTGCCAATCTCCGTCGAGAAATTGGAGCTGCCCGCTGTCCGGTGGTTGGGATTAATATACACCCGGTCCAACTGGGGGAAAAGGCGATCAAGTAATACGGCCAGCCCCCAGGGTACGATGTTGCCACAGACGGCTGCCTTTACATGGAGTTGGTGTAGTGGGTGTTGACGCATGAAAGGTATAGACTTGGAAAGCGCAGGGTCCGAGCCCACGGAGGAGAAATCGAGGTTGGGTAGGATGAGGCTAGATAGCATGGGGCAGCACTGCGCGAAGGTGACTAGCGCCGCAAATGTCGGGTAGATGCCGTCTGACACGGGACTGGACCGGGAACTTGACAGACAGGGAGCGGAGATTATCTGCAGCGTTTGAATGTTCGGCCACGCCGCCGCTAGGTGTGATAGAGCGTCGTCTGTGATGTAAACTGAGGACACCTCGGGTATCCCGAACACGACGCGGCGCAAGAGTGTGAACCTGAGGAGGGGTCTGAGCATGCAGAGGAGGTCAATTGGAGGTGCATCCGCAGGGGCCGGAGGACGATCTGTGGGATATTGCCAGTCGAACTCTTGCAAAGTGGGCGGGAGGTTTGCACAGAGTGTCGCGAGTTGGCTGCTGAGGGGAGCGAGGGGAACGTGCTGATCAAATTGTAACGTGTCCAAAAAGAGACGTTCCAGAGCGAGGAGGCAAAGTGAGTGCACCAAAGGGACCAGCTTTTCGGCTGGGCCGCCTATAACACGAAGTGCGCGCAATTCTTCGAGTGTCGAGTTGCCAACGACCTTCGTCGTATAGTCGGCGTCCACATGGTCTACGTCCAACACAAGAGTACGCAGGGTTCGGATCGCGGCGATCGCCTGGAGTGGTGCGGCTGCCACAGCAGTGGGGGCAGGCTGGTCGGGCGGTGGCGGGACTCGGTCACGGTACGGCTGCGTTAATGTCAAGCCCCTGAGGTGTCGTAGGCGGCTGATATCGGCCATAAACGACGCTTCATCGAGTGGTAGCATGTCGGGGGGTGCCTGCCAGCACAGCTCAGAGAGCTCGGGAGCGACGTCGACCAGGGTCTGGAAAATTATCTTCATGCCGGCGGTGGGGGGCGGTGGGTCTGTAGGTGAATCAAAGTACAAGAGGACGTTGCGGAGACTGGGCGAGAGAAAGCCGAAGATGGGTGTGAAGTCCTCGCGCTCTACAAGCGGTACATCTAAGAGGCGCAGTCGGGGAAACAGAGGCTCGCCTCTACATTTGCGAGCGAGAATGGTCCAAACCAGCGGGTCGATAGAAGCATAGGCACCGGGTTGGTATGATAGTACACGGACGCGTGCCGCGAAGGTGCGAAAGCGAGCCCACTCTGCGGGGATAATTTCGCCGGTGATTGTCTGCAAGCCGTCGGATGTTAGTCACAACATCCTATCCAAAGAAGTACAAGTAAAATTAAGCCTACCCATTGATCAGCTACAATCTTGATACTAGACGGCAAGAAGTTGAACAAGACATGGATAAACGCATCGATGCAGGACCAAAGGACATCCAGTGCGTGCTTGGAAAAGTGATGGGAAACACGAGCACACGCGGCAAGCGCCGCCCTCTGAGCCCCGCGCCTGGCGTAGTCCTCGCCGAAATCCTCTTCCGTGCTTAGGTCAGGTTTGAAGACGTCGAATATGGCCCGCAGGAGCTCTGGTGTCCCCAGAACATAAGCAACAGCACGAGCTGGCGCAGTTTCCTGCAGACTTGGATCGACGGCTCCATCGAGCTGCTGACGCATTGGAGCAACCGCGCTAGATAAGAGAAAGATGTTTAGTAGCTCAGACTCGAGACATAGCTGCTTGAATGTCTGACCAAGTTCCAGAATGAATGGGAGCGGCAGTCCGTGCGTGGTAACGGCGGTAGCGACAAGAACTGTACAATGCCGGCGGGTCACCATACACGTACTCAGTGTGGTCGTGTTTGGTGTGCTACGTAAACGAGCCCGAATGTCTCCCGGGACTGCTGGAACTTGAAGACCGACCGCAACTCGTTCTGTCTGCTATTGTAGAGCGCATCCAGATTGTTCAAGTTCTTCAAGAGCGGCTACAGGCCATTACTTATATGCATACTATCTACGAGTGTAAAATCCAAGCATGAGCGAATATCAAGTGTAAATCCAAAAGGGAAGATCGTCCACAGGCGGCCCGACTAACACGTCCACAGCATGGACATCCGAGACCGGTAAGGAGTCGGGTTCAACAGCGTCTTCCCGCGCTTGCGCCCCAGCTGCGCAGCGTGCATGTACGGGCACACCTTGTACCTCACTGCGCTGATCCTCCGCGGCGGCAGCGGGGCCAAGTACAGATGCCCCCGCTGCTCCTCCGAGTCGTCCGGCAGTGCGCGAGCGCGCGCTGCGCGGGGCGTCCCGCGTGAGCCCGCTGACGGGGAGGCGGCGAGGCGGCGAGGCGCGGCAACGCGCGGAGGATGGCCGCGAGGAGGATGGCCGCGAGGTCCGCGTCGCTGACCCTGGACGTCGCGGAACGCGAGGCTATGTGCGAGAGCGCAAGGAGGGGCGTGATGAGGGCGAGCAGCGACAGTGGTTCGGTTTCGGTTTCGGCCCGTGTCGCGGAGGTCTGCAGGGAGAAGGTGGAGAGGGGGGGGGACGGTGCGGGCGTCGTAAGCGATGAAGTCGCGGACTTCTTTGGTTGATGCGCGACTGGAGATCTCCAGGGAGAGGGCTTCGATGAGGGGGTCGGTATTGGAGAAAGAGGTCTCGTTTGCGGGGGTTCCGCTGAGGGTGAGCTGCCGGAGAGCATGGAAGGTGGCGGGGGCGACGTGGCGGTTGCGATGAGGAACAGCGCGGGGCTCGTCGTCAAAATCCGCGTCATCCTCGCCCTCCTCGCCTTCGGTGCTTTCTTCTCCACCCGTTCCGTCGTCTTCATTCTCCTCGCCATTGGCGCTGCCTTCTGCATCGGCGTTTTCATCCGATCCATCGCTGTCAGGACCGCGGAAGCATGGCCATCGCAGACAGCGACTTCAGGCGCGGCAGAGCTGCGAGTACGTCGATCTCGGGACGCCAGATGTACACTTGCGTCAACGACAGTGTCCGCAGATCGTGCAGACCCCAGAAGAAGCCGCCCAGAATCGGGGACGCAGCCTCCATCTTGCTCTCCACGTGCAACGTCTTGAGCCCAGGGATCGTCATGACCACCAGTGCGCCGACGTGCCCGTCTTCGAGGTGTCCACGAGCGTGAACCGGCGGTAACGGAGCGTCGTGGCGAGGAAGAGCGTCGTAGTCGTTCCCGAGCTGAAGCTGAAGGTGCAAATCGGCAGCACGCGGAATGTCTCCACGTTCGGGAGGAGCGGCTCCCTGCGGCACCATGGGGCAAGGAGCACCCAGGTGTATGGGTGGATGTGTTCCCAGTTGTGCTGGTTCACGGCTTTGATGAGGTGCGAGTACGGTCGGAAACGGGTCCAGATGGTCGGTGTGATGTCGCCACTAATGACCTGTCGGCCGGTCAGTGGGTGTTGAATAGATCGGAGACTCACATACCAGCAGTTTATCGTAGTCCCTCCCACCAATGGCTTTCCATCCAGAGAGTATACGGAGGTGGTGGTCGATGTTGTCCACGCCCCGCCATAGTACCGCTAGAGCGGGGTCTGAGAGTGCTTTACAAGAACGAGCCGCAGCGCTCACTCAGAGTGCGCCCATACAAAGTTGACGCTCGTAAGTTTTGGCGAAGTTTATGAGGTCGTTTGTGGAGTCGTGATCGATCTCAAGGGGCGTTAGCTAGTCGAAAATGAAGGATACGAGCTCTCGCGAGGCCAAAATGGCGCTTGGGAAGCCGTCTCATGGCATGATAGATCCTGCAAAAAATTCCATTGGCTTAATCTACAGTTTTTGGTGCTTCAAAGCGAGTTCAAGTTGTCGTTTATTTTAGACGTACTTTGGTGAAATAACTGCAAGTGGTCGTTCTTGACTTTTACATCAGCAACGTTCGCGTCGAGTGAGCGTTCTTGCGCAGGAAGCATGAGCGCCTACTGCTGGCTCCTGCTAGGATAGACGCGAGGAGTCACATCCACGTGATTGGCGTCACAGGCGCCGCGATCATCCATCCGAGTCTGCCGCGCCACAACTTCCGCGTTTCGTTTCTCTCGACGACTCCGGTACGAGAATATTTTCATCAGGAGCCACGTAAGTATTCTGCACATCTTGCATAGGTATTTAACTTAACACCGTACCTCATGTAGACGTACTAACACCCGTTCCATATGCAGGATCTTACACGCTGAACTTTGCCAGACTCGACGTGACCTTTGAAGATCTGAACGGCGAGGCACACGCTACCGAATCAACAGCGTGAGAATCCAAGAACCTGTGAGTATATGAAAGCGATACATCAGTATGACTTCAATAGTCGCTGACTCGAAGGGTGTTAATCTTTTACGAAAGGACCGTCGCCGGAGTGTCAAACGCTGTCAATTGAAGTCGGTGACCCCGCGTCTGCTTCTTGGGCAACAGAACCTCCCAAAAGTATTCCTGATTGGGGTGCACTGCGCTTTCATTTCCTTCAACATCCCTCTCCGCCACGGAGCTGCCGACGACAGAGGACCTTAGCCACCCATCTAGCGCCATGGCCACCCCATCTAAGGCCGCCCCACCGACGCACCGATTACTATATCGCGGATCTCTCTCCTTGTCCGACTCGTACCTTCCCCTCGACGGACTCAGCTTTTCTGCGAGGATCAGCGACATCCACAGCAGCCCCGCGCTGTTGAACAACCCCCTCGCTCTCACTTTGGAGAGCATGCGTGGCTTGCCGCTGCACCTGCTCGGCACCGTCAAGGTCAAGGATACGTGGATTGATCCTCCTGGAGATATCCTTGTGTAGGTACTGTTACGTGCACTCGTGACGCGCTGCTGACGCCGTCCGCAGGGACATCCACCCAGACGCGGCGTTGACGAGGATATACCTCGAGAACATCTTCTGCTTGACGCCTATAACGTCCCCAAGCCGAAGGACAGAATATGGCGTGCGCGTAAGCCTGACAGAGAATAGTAAGTCTTTGCCGATGAACTGAACCACCCGTAAGAAATGTCGGGAGGTTTTTGTGCGCATCGCGAGGGCGATGTCCTCGCAGTGCGTTCGTCTAGCCTCGCTTTATCCTTGCATCATTCAAAAGAGGCATCGCGAGGATAGAACCTCCTTGTGAGGTCTCGCGAAGCATCCTGATGACATGTCCCACCGCGCGAGGCACATTCCGAATCGTCCGACAAAATAACATCACAGGGGTGCGACTACGTAAAAGCCCAACCTCTCCCGTTTCGGGCCTTTTGCACAAGGGCCACATCACTCCGCTCCCCGGACTCCCCGTTCCTACTGATCTCCCGAAATGTGTATCCCATCTGGTGGCTATACCGCATCCGCAACACTCTTCTTACGCTTTCGCAGATGATCCCGACACGCCCGATCTGCTCATCTACGGCGAGCTCCGCGACGCGCCGCTCGCCTCCTCAGCAGACTCCACCCCCTCCACGTCCACGTCCCCTCCGCAGATGCTCCACCTCCTCGCTGCGCGCATCCACCCTGGCCTACCACCAACTCCATCAAGCTTCCGCCTCCCCCGCCCGGACGACCCCACCCCGCGCCGGCCCCCAGCCGCCTTCGGCGCGAAGCGCAAACGCGACGTCGTCGGGCTCCCGTTCGCCCTCACGGCGGACCCCAGCAAGCGCGCGAAGACGGGCGAGAAGGGAAAGGGCAAGGCGAGCGCGAAGGACGGCGACGACGCGATGCGCAAGGCCGCGGCGGAGGTCATGCTCCGCATGCCGAAGCCCAGCAAGCACGCGCCTGCGCCCGTCGACCTGAAGGCGCTGGGCAAGGGCGCGCGGGTAGGCGTGAAGAAGGACGTGTTCAAGGTCCCGAACGTGCCCGTGCGCTCGGGGAGCGGCCAGGAGGCGGACATCTTTGGGCCCGTCAGCGGGGAGCCTCCAGACGTCGTCATGGGCGAGGCGGGTGTAGAGGTGGAGCGGGAGAACAAGATGGTGAGCTCGATGCCGCCCTCCTCTACTGTGGGTTTCGTCTGACATCGCGGCACTGCAGGCGGTGAAGAAGGCTGTCTCGAAGGCACTCGCGGGGCACGGGATATCGAAGACGCACGCCGAGTTCACGGACGTGTTCCAGACATGCTATCGCGGCGCGTCGTTCGCACTGGTAATAGCCCCCTCTCATGGCTTCCGTGTACGATATTGGCTCACGGTGCGCACGCAGAGACGACGCATGAAAGCGGCGCTCATAGACGCGGCCACGATCGACCACTTTGTCGACGCGCATGTGAAGCTGTACGTGGTCGACGCGCCTCCATGACGCCTCTCCTTCGGACGGACCTCGCTGTGCTGCACGTAAACGCTTTCCCCACCGCTCAACTCAACTCGATTGAAGCCCTGCAATTTTGTAAATCAACACTCCGCATGTGTCCCCAGTTCCGACTCACCACGATAGCAATACTTACCAATGACGTCCTCTGCCTTGCGACCTCTCCATCCTAGAAGCGCTCGTCTCTCACCGCCGCCAGGGGATCTACAGAAGCACGAGTCAGCATCGTTCTGCATGCGTCCCTGTTTCTCAACGCAGCGGGATTTTACTTGCCTCGGAACCTACTGCCTCCTGCCTTGCCCATCCGCCATCAAAACCCGCCGCGCAGCCTGTCATGCTCGCGTGCCCTCCGTATCACCTCCAGGATGTTGTGCACCTCCTGGATGATATACTCTTTTCCATCGAGGATGACATACCGGAGAAGCCGGGGGAATAGTCGATCTAGTAACATTGCGAACTCCAGCGAGCCAGAGAGCGAACGGTTACCGCTCCAGGTTATGACTGTTTCTTGAACGGTGAGGCTCTCCAGCGGGTGATTCATGAGGGGGACAGGCTCGGCTTCGTCGGGGAGGGGCAACGAAACACTGAGGCGAGGAAGGGACAGTACAGAGAGCTCGGGACAGTGTCGGGCGAGAATCACCAGGGCGTGTATGGTCGGATAGGTGCCGACCGCAGGCGGAACCCCCGGGATGCCAGCAGCCTTGATTCGACTCTGTCTCCCACGCTGGAGCCTTAGGCTACGCAGGTTTGGCCATGCTTCCGCCAAGACTGAGATGCTATGATCGGTAGCGTCCACTGCCGCGAGCGGGCCGATCGCGAGTATGAAAGCGACATGTTCCAGGTGTTTGAAGGGGAGGAGGGGGGCTAACATCTCGCTGTAGGTTTGGGGAGCATCGCGAAGGCCAGGGCGTGGTGCGTTCTTAGAGTCGTTTATGACCAGCATAAAATCCCGTAAACACGGCGGTATCCGAGCACAGAGTTTCGAAAGGGGACTGGTCGAGGCCGATACGATATCCGACATGTCAGGGTCCCAGTTTGTGACACGGACTGTGATCTTGTCAAGATACAACGGTCGCATCTGTTGGATGAAGTGGCTTGCATCCCGCAATCCACCCGTCACGTCGAGGGTGCGCAAATGCTGGAAAGCAGAGCTGAGATCAACCTCCGTCAGATGGAGTTCGACATCGGGGATCTGAATCGTCAGAGACAAGTGGATGAGTGGTTTTATGGTAGATATCGCACGCAGGCGAGGTAGATCGGCCGGGGGAGAACCGCGACCCAAGGTCAGGGTTCTGAGTTCTGGTAAGTGTGCGCCAATATCGTCCAGGGCCTTTGAGTCAATAGGCGCGCCCAAATGCAGCGTTGTGAGGTGGGGGGCGACATGGGCGATGGATTTGAGGAGAATTTGTGTGGCATGGTAAGCAGTTGTGCCGCTTTCATCTTGTACCGGGGAATCTATAATTAAAAAAAAGGCTGACTGTACGGAGGCGAGGTGAGAGCAGATGTACAACATGGTTTAGTTCGTCTTGCCGCACATCGCGAGTGTCCGCCGGTAGGCGTATATCGAGGGTATGGAGGTGTGGTAGCAAAGGCTCGCCCCGACAATTACGAGCGAGAATCGTCCATACCAACGGCCCGGGGTTTTTTGTGTCAGATTGTGCGCCTGTGTAGTCTACATCCAGAACGCGCATGCGCGCGGCGTACGTCCGGAAATTCGTCCATTCTGCAGAAGGGATATCGGCTTCGATCAGCCACTGCGATGCAGGCTGGGTTAGCCAATTTTATGATTTGTATCTGTGTTCCACACGCACCCATTGGCCATTCAGGAGTTGGAAAGATGGCAGAATCTTGAGCAGGCTTAGGAGGTCGTGGTTGCTCGCCCACAAGACGTCCAGTGCATGCACAGCAAAGTGAGAACAGACGCGAGCACATGCGGCCAAAGTGGTGCGATCACACCAGAACGCCCCAACGTCGCCAAGGACGTCAAACACAGCCCTGAGTAGCTCCGGAGTGCTCAAAACGCGGTCGGCGGCGGTGCGCACCTCTGGCCCAAGGGCGGGATCGGATCCTCGCTCTTCCTCCATAGGTTGAAGAGGATAAGAGCTCGTATAGTGGATGGGCAACTCGAGGTTGTGGCAGGCCAGATCGGAAGATGAGGCTGACTGTAGGTCAATCTCGATGGTGAACGTACGTGGAGGAACGGATGAAAGGATAACTTCGCTCGATTCAATTTCGAAACGTATTCCCTCGAGCTCACATAACGTAAAATGACACGTTACACTATATCTAGCGCTCGCTCAAGGGACATACCTCTGCTGCCGCTGGATGAAGGAACATAACCAATGAACGTGTCGGGCAGAAAGACCCAATATTCTCGACGATAGAATTCACGTTATACAATTCACAGCGCTTTGTGTACTAGGTATCCGAGAGATGGATTTCTTCAGAAAACGCTGTCTTCCGGCCCGCACTCAACAGTTCCCAAGAGCGGGTCTATCTGACCCGTCTCTCATGCCGTACTCGTGTACGGCCCAGCGCGAGCACGCCAGCCAAGGTCCGAAGTGAGGTCCAATGAAACCTGTCCTTGACCGGCTCGCCGCGAGCAGAGGTATCGGGTTGTCGACGGGGAGCACGGCCACCATCGTCTTCAAGGGGCCATACTAGCGTGCTGACGTACATGGCGTGGCGCCATGTCGAATTGCCCGTCCCACCATACGGGGGAGCGCGGCGGACGGCGCGAGTGCTGGGCGCGTCCCCCTCGTCTGACGCGTCCTCCCAGATATCCTCGGGACGCGACTCGATCTCCGAAGCGAGTAGGAGAGAGTCCGTGCTTGAACAGTAGCTGGTGTGTGATGTAGTGCGAGCGTAGCGGCGTGCATGTGGGGTCCGGGACGACGACGCGTCACTCGTGCCATCGGTCGTAACGCTGCCAGAGGCGGCGTCGTGGGCGGGCACGGCGCGGAACGTCGCATCGAGCGCGGATACGACCGTGCCGACACTGAAGCGCGCATTCTCCAGATGTACTTCCAAGCGAGGCGCGTTCCCCGCCACTGTGCAGTGTGCTCGTGAAGGTGCGTGGGGCTCCTCCATGCCTTCGTCTCCGTACATGCCCAGGCAGCTGTGCGGTGCGATACCGGAAGGATCCCTCATCCACTGAAACGCCTTCGCCGGTGATGCGGGGCCTATGATCTGTGGGTACACGTCAATAAGTGCCAGTGTGGTGATCAGAACGAGAGGCGTACCGCGTCCAACGTCGCACGCATTTCTGCCGGCAGCGACTTCCTCGACGGCAGCGCCGGGGTCACTACGATCAGGGGAATCTGGCAGTCCATCAGGTCTGGGATAGTTGTCGAGTGGTTCTGGCGAGTAGGGGAGAGTGGAGGGTGATGGTGAGTATATCTCACTCAAGGAGGGGTTTTATACGCAACTGTGGCCGCGCCCGACGCATTGTCGGGGAACGCGACGC
Source organism: Trametes pubescens (assembly GCA_001895945.1). Taxonomy (NCBI): domain Eukaryota; kingdom Fungi; phylum Basidiomycota; class Agaricomycetes; order Polyporales; family Polyporaceae; genus Trametes; species Trametes pubescens. The sequence continues at coordinate 41,706 of MNAD01001330.1, read as the reverse complement.
TGTTGAGCCACTCGTAACGCATGGACTCGACCGTGCCACTGCTTGGTCTGTCGATGCGGGTCTGTGGCCGGCCACGAGGCGCATTGCCGCCCGGAAAGGCCACACCTCTGGGGTCATCAAAGCGGTTAGATTTACATGGAGAACGATACGAAAGCTGCAGACATAGCGCGCTGCCAGTCGCGAGAGGTATCTAGGGCACAGGCACGGGCACGCACTACGCGTGCACGATGACCTCCCAGTCCATCAGGACGCTCAGCTTCGGGTCCTTGATCACCAGCACGCTCGCCGTGCCCTCCTTCTTGTCCGATGCGGCGACCCCGGGCGTGAACGTCCACTCCATCTGCGTCTTGCCGCCCACCTTCGTCACGGTGACCGGCTTCGCGGGCATCCCGAGGATGACAATCTTCTCTATGCGCACGCCCGCGATGCTCCGCGCAAAGTCGTTCGCGCTGTCGTACGTCGCGAGCGCGACGCCATCGACCGCCTCGCCGGGCTTCTGTGTCGCGAGGTTCCGGCTGTGGATGCGCACGCTCCTGCTCTTCTTCCCCGGCCGCGTTGCGGTGTACTCGCGCCAGATGAAGTCGCCCTTCTCGTGCGAGTACGTCTCGCCGTCGTCGAGGTAGAGCTCGCCACGCGCGTTGCCGTCCTGGTCGAGCGCGATGCGCAGCGTGAAGGGGTCCTGCTTCATGAGAGGCGACGAGCGGCGCGGGCGCTCGCGTGTCGGGACGATGGAGCCACCGCGGATGAAAAGCGGGATCTGGTGCAGCTCAGCAGGGACGGTGATGTTCTTGCCCTTGGCGGCACCACGGTAGGCGTGGTGGCTGAAGTAATCGTAGTAAACCTGTATGCGACATGTTAGTACACGTCATGCTAACGGTATCATTCGGTGCATACCTGGTCCTCGGGAAGGTAGACGGTCTCCTCCGTAGCGGACTTGCGCGTGACCGGCTTGACCAACAAGCCCGAGCTGCCGACGAAGTACTGGTCGTCGATCGCGAAACCGGCCTCGTCGTGCGGGAACGCGACGTAGTGCGGGCGCAACACGGGCAACCCAGTAACGCTCGCCTCCCGGAACGCGGTGTACCAGACGGGGAGCATGGTGTAGCGCAGGCGGAGGATGTCACGCACGATGCTCTTGTACGGCTCGTCCAGCAAGTATGGCTCGCGGCGCTTGGTGTCGATGTGGGCGTGCGCGCGGAGGAAGGGCGAGAAGATGCCGACTGCGTACCACCGTACGAGCATCTCGGGCTCGGGGTTGCCGAAGAAGCCACCGACGTCGGCTGGTAGACAAAAGGATGTGAGCGGCCTAGCAGACGAAAGGTCCATAATCTAGACTTACACCCCGCGAAGCTGAAGCCGCCGATGTTGTTCGCGAGGACCATCTTGACGCCAACTGCCATGTGCTCCCATGTTCCGAGGTTGTCGCCCGTCCACATGGCGCCAAACCGCTGGGACCCGGCGTAGAAGGAACGAGTAAGCACGAACGGACGCCTCGGCGGGTCAGTCCTCTCCTTGACCGCCTGAGCAGTGAGGTTGTGCTGGAGGGAGCGAATGAGTAAAGCCATGACATGCACTGAAAAGAGTACACATACGAAGAGCATCCCGTTGATATTGTGGAGGTCGCGGTGCTCCCATCCGCCGTGGTGGATGTTCTCGCGAGGCATGCTAATCTCGGGACCATTGAAGATCGAGGGCTGTCAGGCAGAGTCAGCAAGGTTCAGCAAGGCACACCATGCAAAACAGACCTCGTTCATATCGTTCCAGATGTACGTGTTGACAGTGCTCTCAACCCAGTGCCACGAGTTGCCCTGCGAATCAACCTTGAAGAGCCCTTTCCACCAGTCCCAGCTCTTCGGGTTGAAGTAGTCGACCCACGCACTGCTGCCGCTCCAGCACCAGCCCTCGTAGTTGCTCTGGCCGTCCTTCAGCTTGACGAGCACATCAATCTCAGTCGCTTCCTTGTACACAGGGTAGTCGTCCACGCGCTTGAGATGAGGGTCGACAATGACAACCATCTACGAAACGCGTCAGTATCATGTCGACAGTAGCTATAGGACACGAACCTTGCGCTCAATCGCCTCCACATCCTTGGTCATTTCGACCGGGTCAGGGAACAGCTTGTGATCCCACATGAAGTACTTGTGGTCCTCAGCATACTCAATGTCGAGCCAGAACACGTCCACGGGGATGTCCTCCTCGTCGAAACGCTTCTGCACGCTGCGGACGTCCTCCGAGCTGATATAATTCCAGCGACACTGGTGGTAGCCGAGCGCCCAGTGCGCTGGGAGGGCTGGAGTACCGGTCAGTCTAGCGTACTGAGCGAAGACGTCGGCGATGGTAGGGCCAGGGAGGATGAAAACATCGAGGATGCCCGTCTCAGAGAGCCAGTGAGTCGTCGTCGATTTCGGTGACGGTCGTCCGATGTCAATCCACGCCTCGGAGCCGATAGCATTGAAGATACCGACCGTCGACTCGGCGGAGTGGGCCTGCAGGAAGGGAATTGAACCATAGAGCGACATGGTAGAGTCCGCCAGATACTCGAACACGTCCGCGTTGAACAGGCGGTACGGCTCGGTATAGTATGCATCCTCGCCTGTGGTGGTGGGCAGCGACAGGCGTGTAGCGTGCTGAGGAATACCGTAGACATGGCCATGATTAGGGAAATCAATGTCGAGGGACAAAGACTCCGGTCCTGCGGGAGTTGCTGAGAAATGAACGCTGCACGACAATGAAGTGACTTACCTCGGGGCTTGTTGTCCGTGAACGAGTTGAAAGTCTCCTCCCACCAGCCGTCTTCCGTTTCGCCCTCGAACCACGCAGTCCGCGGGAGAGTCTGCTCCATCACCGCCTGAGAGTCGTCCGTGTCAAGACCCTCCTCGGGGTTCGCGACTTCCTCCCTAGCCTTCGCGACCGACTCCTTGGTGCGGAAGTGTTCCATGTGGAGGAGACCGCGCCCATTGAGTACCACTTGCTCCTTCCCACCTTGCAACAGCGTGACCTTGAGCGGCTCGAATGCGACCACAACCTCGACGTCGTTCTTGGGGCCATACTTCGCTCGCACGCTGTCCTTGGCTACCGTCCACTGAATTGCATTGCTGACCTTCGGCTCCTCAAGCAAGGCCCAGGACGCCGCCTCGTTGTAGCGCTGCCTGAGGCCGCCCACTTCGTCCATCCGGACGCGGACGACACCATCGTCGTGTATCCGCACGTCCAGGCCGAAGTTGACCTCAGGGTAGAGTTGGGACTTGACCACCGCGGTGAATACGGCTTGGTCTGACGAGAGCGCAACACTCGACGCGTCTATCACGTACGGCGACCTCCAAGCAGGGTTCTCCTTTGCCCTAGATGACAGCGCACGTCCTCTCCTGCAGAAACCGGCCTGAGAGCATGTCTTGAAGTCGTGGGCCTTCACAGCGAATGCTGTGGGCAGAGCGGCGAGCACGAGCGCAGCGCTCAACACCCGCATCGTCGTATGACCCTAGTTCCTAGTACCCTGGTGCCTAGTGTGTTGCGTAGCAGAATATGAAGAGGACAAACAGAGTGTGTGGGCGCGGGAGGAAAGGTACACGTCGACGTCGGTATACTGACCCTGGGTTCAAATGACTTTAAGGCAGCAATACAATACCAGCTACAAACAAGAGTAACCCGCTTGAAGCGCTGTTACTTCTGGGGGTATAAGTGAGCTAGAAAGCGTGTAATCGGAGTTCAAATAAAAATTTCGGAGACTCAATGTATCATACCATCACTACATGCATGCCTGCTGCAACTTATTCGATCTCGCGCTCGTCTTGCTCTCTTTGACCCCCTCCAACTTGCAGCAACTGGATTTCCCTCATTCGTGGTTTGACCAACTCGAGATTCACTGTTTTCCAAGAACCTCTGGTCTGCGCCCACACTCTGGTGGAATCCGTGCTGAAACCCACAGCCATTCGTCAAATTCTTCCCCGACTCGTGTTCGTATAGGAAATTGCTATACTCCCTCATCTGCGATATTAAGTCGCTTCGCCCTCGCCAGATCTGCGTGTGACTTCATCTGATACCTGCTTTGATCTCTGAACGACTGGATCAGAACACAGACCACAGACACTTGGAAATGACACCAGTATACGTCGACCTCTCTCACACTCTGGACGAGAACATACAAGTTTATCCTGGAGATCCCACGTTCTCTTGCTGCCTCGTCCTGACTCTCGCGAAAGATGGGAACAACGTCCACAGCATATCCTTAGGCTCGCATTCAGGCACCCACGTCGACGCACCCTACCACTTCCTCGAGGATGGCTCCAAGATCGACGAGATCCCACTGGCTGCATTCGTCGGAAACGCTGTCGTGATTGACGTAACATCCAAGAGCGCGAAGGAGCACATTACCTGGACAGACATATCCCCTTTCGCCGACCTCATCAGCCGCAAAGCGAGTCTTTCCGAGGGCGTCTTCGTCTTCTTCCACACAGGCTGGTCGCGGCACTGGCAGTCGCCCATGTACTTCGAACACCCCTTCCTTACCCAAGACGCTTCTCAACGACTCGTAGACCTCGGCGTCAAGTTAATCGGGGTGGACACCCTCAGTCCGGACGAGACGCTGGTGGACGGCGGCATGCCCGACTTCGGGGTGCACGAAGTGGTGCTGGGGGCCGGTGCGCTGATTGCGGAAAACTTGACGAACCTCGAAGCGATCGCGGGCGGCGATTGGCTTGTCAGTCTGGTGCCGCTCAAACTCAAAGGATGCGATGGCTCGCCAGTGCGCGCCTTTGCATGGCCGGCAACAGCGTAAGAGGGTTGGCTAGCGAGGACGTTCCGTGTGGTTGTGAACTACCCTGCCAGGTAGCCTGCGCCACAAGGTCAGTCCTGAATAGGAATACTTTTCATTTCGGATACGATCCTGACAGACATCTGGCTTCGCAGGCCATCCACGTGTCCCGTCGCGTAACGGGTAGACGGCGGGCCAGGAACATACAGCTCATTAAACAACCACTCCCGTGCTGGACGGCGCTCGGATGGAACTACGCCCCTCCCACCGGCGGTCGCGTGCGCGTTCGAGCGCCACGAGATACACCTTGATGTTGAGCCGCTCGCGGGTGATGATGAAATTGTGGACCACGGCCCGCACCTCCTCAGATCGAGCGCGACAATTACCGCTGTCAGCACCCCTCCATCCTACATATACACTGAGCTCGTATGCGCGTACACCACGCGCCCCCAAAGCCTCTACCACATCTCCCCCATCGGGCCATGGCGTCCAACTGCCCACGTACCATCATCGACCTCACACACGCCCTCGTCCCCGGCCAGGTGCCCGCGTGCCCTGGTCACCCATGCTACACAGCCTCGCCCTGCCTCAGCCTTGCCGCCGGCGAATTCGCAAACGTGCACGCCCTAACGCTCGGCACACACACCGGCACGCACATCGACGCCCCGTACCACTTCTTCGCGGACGGCACCACCGTCGATCGTCTCGACCTCTCCCTCCTCTCCGCCGCCCCTGCCGTCGTCGCGGACCTCCGCGGGAAACGCGCGCGCGAGCGCATCGTATGGGCGGACCTCGCCGATGCCGCGGAGGAAGTGAAGGCGCGCGGGGCGCGGGTGCTCCTCTTGTGCACCGGGTGGTCGCGGCACTGGAACACGGAGGTCTACAGTACGCACCCCTTCATGGACGCAGAAGCGGCGCGGAGGCTGCTCGACCTCGGTGTCAAGGTGCTCGGGCTCGACACGATGAGTCCGGACAAGGTCACGGCGGACGAGGAGTGCGCGGACGTCCATCACGTCGTGCTGGGAAGCGGCGGGATCATCGTGGAGAATTTGACCGGCTTGGGGACACTCGTCGGCGGAGGGTGGAAGCGGATCGTAGTCAGTCTACTCCCGTTGAGCCTTGCCGGCTGCGATGGGAGTCCGATACGAGCTGTGGCCTGGGATGACGATGTGTAAGAATGGTAGTTGCATTGCTTGTGTAAATGCGAGATGTGTTACAAGTGCAAATTCGCCCCGTCACATGCTAGGTTGGTATACTTGGAGCGACGTACGTTGCGTTCTGCTCCTGCCGATATATATGTGTAAGCAGCTCATTTATGTACAGGACACGATCGCCATGAAGCAAAGAAGCGTCCGACTCAGTGTGCACGTAGCACCAAATACGTCCAGACCTGCCTGCAAGAGAGTGTTGACGCTGAGTTCTTCTTGAGCCTGCAGGGCACTCTCGCTAGCTCTATGAATCATCTCCCCGGAATGGTCTGTCCTTGGAGCTTGGCTTGCAAACGAGTACCATGCGCTGAACCATTCTTCTCCGTCTAGGCGACCCCAGATCAAGTATGTTGGAAAGCGTTTCGCTAATCCGAATCCCCCGGGTACGAGGCCAGCTAGGGCTGTATACCAGGTGCTGGAATCACCAGAACTCTTGCGAACCATCTTCGATGTCCTCGAACCTGGCCGAACCACGGAAAACGACGGCACTAGAAAGGACATCTCCATCAACAAAGCCACGCTTGCCGCATGTGCTCGCGTTTCCCGCCGCGTTTCCCAGCACGCACTTGACGTCCTTTGGTTCTCTCTCAGTGAGAATATTGAGGCCTTGCTCCGTATTTTTCTCTCTATCCAGCGAGTAGATCGCCAGGTATGCTTCCTTTGAGCTCCGCTAGCCCTGACACAGACTTGAGTTGACACATTTGCAGACGATGATCACAGGCGAGATTACCTCTGCAGAATGGGCGCAATCTTGCACATTCACAGTACGCGTCTGAGAAATTACATACCAACCAGGGCGCCGGCATCGACCTCGTAATTTGGACCATGCTCTCCCGCAAATGTCAAGGCGAAGTCATCGTTGAACCTGGATGCATTGAGTTTGTGTCTCGTGCTTTTGACAAGTATGCACTCACAATCACTGTGCGTATCTGCACATGTTTGTAGAACCTTCCTCCATAAGCATATATACATCACCTGCTCTTTTTAAGACGAGCGGGACAGCCTTGTAAGTAGTATGCGATATGAGCACTCGGGTGTGGCATGCGCGCCTATGTGCGCGGGGGAGAAGCGCTGAGCGCCGGCATATGCCGGTGTACGCGATTTTCTAAAATTCCCTCTTCTCAACTCTCTCTCGCTCCTCTCTTTCCGCCACCTTCTAGTGTCTATTCAATCTTCGGGTCTCTTCGAACTACGGTGGCCACTCTCTAGGCTTTCTTAGTGCTCTCTAATTCATCGAAAATGACGCATACACGAGCTGTTGACCGCGTCCTGCGGATCCCACATCTTCTCGAGGAAGTTTTCATACAGATCGCCTCAGAACGGCCACCCGAATCTGGCGCGAGTCCTATGCACTTGGGCAGTGACATCTATCAATATAACACCCCAGCATCGAAGGATAGCCGCCGTACGTTGGCGCGCTTAGCTCGCGTATGCAAGGCATTCGTAGAGCCTGCATTGGACGTCCTATGGCGGGAGCTGGGTGATCTGCTCGTCTTGTTGCGAATCATCCCTTCCCTCAAGTCATACACCTCCCAGTCAATGGTAAGTCACTTCGCAGCATTTACTGCAGTGGCTGACTGTGCGACACAATAGAATATCCTTGACGAGATCACACCCTCGCAGTGGCGGCGTTTCCAGTCCTACGCAAGGCGTGTACGTGCACTCCTGGAAAACGCCTTGGAGTCTCCGGTGAAAAAGGTCGACAAGATCGTCTGGGTTGTTCTTAGCAGTCATCTTAGTGGTTAACCTTTGCTCCCAAACCTCCGGGAGCTCTCGCTTTTGGAATTCACGTCGGACTACCTGCCATCCTTGGTGTTGCTCTCTCCCTCTTTGCATGCGCTCGAACTTGACTTTTCGTACGCGGACTTCATGGGCGCCGACACCGACCGTGCTCTCTACGAGGCCAGACCCGCAGCCAAGGGCATCCTGCTCCAGCTCCTGATGCCTCATTGTCGGCGACTGTCTCAACTCACAATACACTACGGGTTGGAATGCATGCCTCCTCACATGCTCTCTTCCATCACTGGCCTTGACAAGCTTCAGGAACTCGATCTGGTGTACTCCGAGGCGATTGCCGACTTTGGGACACTGCGGGCTATCTCCAAAATGGCAGCCCTTCGCGATCTCACGATCCGATTCTCCCTTGACCCCACCGATCCGGTGAAGCTTCCTGCGCTGGGCGGCGCGTTCTCCAAGCTCTCCAGGCTCCATCTTTCAGGCGACATTCAAGACCTCCGCGACGTATTCGAGGCGTGCGATTGCGCACGGCTCACCGCGCTAAACCTTACCGTCTCCGAGGCGCCAACAGTGCAAGCTCTTCAAGCTGGTCTTGAAGTGATATGCGCCCGAGTCCCCAAGTCTTTGCAGGAAGCGAGGATCCACCTCTCCGACGGCGTCTACTCGGATGGGCCGCCGAAATCTGTCTCGGATATCGTCCAGCCGTTTTTCGTCTTCCGGGGTCTGCGCCACGCTACAATCGAGTTCCACGACGCTCCTCGTACGGACGACAGGGATGCATGCGCATTTGCGACCGCCTGGCCACAGCTCACGCACTTCGCGCTGACGTACGCCGACTGGGACCTCGACCAGGAAGTCATTTATCTCACCGTCGCCGGGCTCGTCGAGTTCGTGCAGCGGTGTCCACGGCTCTGCCACCTTCAAGTGCCTTTCCTCGACATCCGGGGGCCGCTGCCTTCCCTGTATACGCTCCCGCCCTTGGGACTGAACTCCCTGCGCCGCCTGGGCTTCAGCGAGCTGATAGGCGGCCGAGAGGCGAACCTGCTTGACCTCGCGGTCGTCCTGGACATCCTCTTTCCGTCTGCTGGGAGACTGCATTTTGTGACTGTGAAGAAGACTATCTTAGGCGAAATCTTGGCGGCGAGTGAGACGTACCAGCCGACACGGGTTCTCATAATGCTGATGGGGGCGATGTGGGCACGTCGGCAGGGGGAAGGGAAGCGGATTGCGAATGAAGGCTGTCGGCATAGAGGCTGACGAATGTTCGGAGGGGTGTTCCGACTGAGGTGCGTTAGCGCGACTGTGTTCTCAGGCTGGAATACTGAAGGAATTAGGCTAGTGAAAGTTATAGGGACCGTGCGGGCGACGGGTTCCCCTCCAGAGTGGGTCGCTGGTATGCATCTTGACAGCCTGTTTGCGAACCATCTCAGCGTTTGTGAACTTACTTCGGCCCTACTCTTTGTGCGTATTCGCTCCATATCTTGTCCCATCCACGTCGAGCGCGAGCTCGGATAATGTCTTCTACCTTCTTGGCGACTATCGAAAAGCCTTCATGCGCTACGATAGCTCACTTTTGCGAATCTGGGGGTGACAACATCAGCGATCTGTGTTCCGTCTGCTGACAGTGCCCATACGGGGCGGGTTCGTGCGACGCCCCTCATCGCTTCTCGTGCTCCTGGCGCCTGACGAAGTACTAAGTCCGCCTGCTCACAGAGCCTCTGCTCACACAGCTGGATATATACACCTGAATCTTGATAGTGTACCATCAGGTATCATTACTCACGGAGTCACTTTCTGTCTTCGCGCCATCTGGCCTCAATGTCGCCCCATTTGGTGTCCACGGCTGCGGGGACGCTCCGGCCGCCACAGTATATACACGCACAAACAAGGCCGCGCAGCCTCCTTATCACGCCGAAAGCGCCGCAACATCCCTTCCTCCCTCTCTTCCCCGACGACGACGACGATGACCCGCCTTCTCTACGTAACGCTGCTCGCTGTCTCGCTGGCGTCGGCGACACCGCTCTCTACCTACCATGAGGCCCCTCGCCAGCGTGCCGGCTTCACGCTGGCCCCCCTCGTCGCCGAGGAGCACCCACACGGGACCGTCAACAACTCGTACATCGTTATGCTCAAGGACGGGCTCGCACCCGCGCTCATGCAGAACCACATGAACTTCCTGCAGAACGTGCACGCGACCGACCCGCTCGCGGACCTCCTCGGGGGCATCACCCACGTCTATGACGCGCACGTGAAGGGCTACGCTGGCAAGTTTAGCGACGCGACCATCGACCAGCTCCGGCAACTGCCCGAGGTCGAGTACGTCGAGAAGGACCAGATCGTCCGCACCCTCGAGATCCCCGAGGTCGGGGTGGAGAAGCACACGACCCAGACCAAGGCGCCGTGGGTGAGTCACATTCTGTTGTCAGCACTGCGGGGACGCCGCCCTCCTCGATGCGTATATTAGTGAAATGTACGCGTTTGAGTTTGTTTGACATGCATATATGCGGTCTTTCTCGGGACGACACGTCTTGGGTGTGACCGCATCCGGGGTTGGTGACCGATGCGGTACCCAGATAGCAGCAGACATCGTCGGATAGTCGGATTCCATTGTTTCTTCGGTGCGCATCATCAGTACGAATGCTTACTTTCTCATCAGGGACTGGCTCGCATAAGCCACCGAGCGAAGCTCACGCTCGGTACTTTCACGAAGTACGAGTACGACCCTGCGGGTGGTGAGGGTGTTGATGTCTACGTCATTGACACCGGCATCAACATCAACCACGTCGAGTTCGAGGGACGCGCACACTGGGGCAAGACCATCCCCAATAACGATGTCGACGAGGATGGCAACGGTCATGGTACTCACTGTGCTGGCACCATCGCCTCCCGCAAGTACGGTGTCGCCAAGGCTGCGAACGTCATCGCTGTGAAGGTCCTCGGCAGCAACGGCAGTGGTACCATGAGCGACGTCGTCGGTGGTGTTGTCTGGGCTGCCACGGAGGCGCAGGCGAAGGCGAAAGCCGCTCTCGAGGAGTTCCAGAAGACCGGCAAGACCGCGCACAAGGGTTCCGTCGCCAACATGTCGCTCGGTGGCGGCAAGTCCCGGGCACTCGACGACACTGTCAACAAGGCCGTTGACGCTGGCATGCACTTCGCTGTCGCCGCCGGCAACGACAACCGTGACGCGTGCAACAACTCTCCGGCTGCTGCTGAGAAGGCTGTCACCGTCGGCGCTTCCACTATTGCCGATGAGCGCGCTTACTTCTCCAACCACGGTCCCTGTGTCGACGTCTTCGCGCCTGGTAAGTTCGCCCCATCCAACTCCACGAATATCTGCTGAGCCTGCTCTAGGCCTCTCTATTCTGTCGACCTACATCGGCAGCAACGACTCCGTTTCCACCCTCTCGGGCACGTCGATGGCGTCTCCCCACACCGCCGGTCTCCTCGCGTACCTCCTGTCGCTGTACCCCTCCGCGGACTTTAACCCCTCCGTCTCGCCCGACCTCGTTCCCGCCATGCTGAACCAGGACTCCGCCGTGGCTTCGCTCTCTGGCGTGTACGCGCTTGCGTGGTCGGCGATGCCCTCGTGGGTTGCGACCTTCCTGCCGCCCCCGGCCCTCGTCGACGAGGTCGTTGCCCCGGTCCCCAGCGCGCCTAAGACGCTCTCGCCCAAGCAGCTGAAGCTCGCACTCCTCGCACTCGCGACGGAGGACGCGCTCCTCGGTACGCTGCCCTCGGGTACGCCCAACCTGCTCATCTTTAACAACGTGACCACCGCATGATCGTTGTTGGGCCACTCTTTGTCGATGCTGTCTTTTCTTGCTGTGTAATCTTCCCCGTGACATAGCCACCCCTTCGCATTATCACGTTGTACAGTACATTTATGTTATGGATGTCGGACGGATATCACCCGTGTGCTTTAGACTCATCCGCTTTGGTGAACATAACCTCGCCACCATGACGAAATGTGTTTGACGCTCAAGCTCAAGGGGAAGTCGGTCCGAGCGCCTATGTCGCTTGTCTCCAGACACTTGCAGTTGACTTGCAGACACCCAGCAGCACTTACATAGGTTGTTCCAGTTTCTGAGCTTGCGGAAGAGGTTCTCAAGCCGTAATGGGAAAGATGAAGTGTCCTATGTGGCATGAACGTTGTTGTGGAGGTCTCGTAGAATAATCTTGCACCTTCCAGCGTGTCCCAGCATCGAAATCGGCGGAGTTGGAGCCATGCGGTGAGGTCGACGACGATGACGGTCTCCCCGTACTCAATCAACACAGTATGCCCTGGTAACACTTGATGTAGCTACACCTTCAGATAGCTCTGTTTAATGTGAGCCGCTTGTCTCAAAGAAAAGACAAGTTGAGTTGCCATAATGGAGCGGAATGGTGAGTAAGCGCCTCGTTCTTCTCCTTGCTTCACGACCACAACGTGCCCCTCCCCCAATCTCATTCCACGACAGCCGCCGCATGTGTGATTGAAGCCGATAACCTCCTTTGTTCATCCGTTCGCTCAAAGACGGGAACAGGAGGCACCACCGCTCTTATTCGCCGCCGCGGAACCCCTGTCTTCGCTCCCCTTGTCTCTCTCTGCCTTCCCTTTCGCTGCGATTCTCCATGTCTGTTGCTGCTGCGGTCACCTCAGAAACCGTCCGGGAGATGCTGGAATGGGAGATCGTGCCGGAGGACTGGTGGAAGACCTCTTTCAGGGCGATATCGTGGTCGTTCAAGACAAAGCCAGGATACCCCCGTCCCCCTCACTATCACAACCTCCTCGCGCGCGGGCGACGTCGTAGGATCACGGTCGATACCCACCCACCCGAAGAGGACGTCGATCTCAACGATGGTCTCAGTGGCGTGCGCGCGGCGCAGGAGGCCCTCGAGCGCTACGAGGTGGAGGTCTCCATTCTCTCCCCAGACGACCTTGCGGGGCATGACCCCCACGCGCACCGTTGCTTGACGGCGCTAGCAAAGGAGAACTGGGACGAGAAGGTGCGAGAGCTCTTGGGCGGCATTTTACAGCCGGGCTCGTTGCCGGAGGTCGAAGCGCCTTCCCCCGACGACCCCCTGTGGGACCTCAACCGGCTCGACACCCTGTCTCCTCCACCGGGCACCCCAAGTACTGCTGCGTTCACCGACTCGGACAATTCAGTCGATTCTGAGCCGCTACCTTCGACGCCCAAGCCGAACAAGGCGTCCTATGCCCGCGTGGTGTCCAGTGAGACTCCTACGTCCCCGACGGTCCTTTCCCCCCTTCCCTCGAAGCTGTTGAGCGCAGCGGCCCTAACTTTCATTCCTTCCACTCCGAATGGCCCCAGCATACGCGAACCCGTCACTCCACCACTCACCGCCGCTTCAAACTCGTCCGGTGACTCACCCTTCTCTTCTCCGACTTACAATTTCCATTTCCCCTCCCTGAAGACCGCTTCTCCTGCCGATCGCCGGGAATCCCGTTCTCTCCCTCCCTCTTTGCAGAAGGACGAGAGCGGATTTTACGTTGAAGTCGCCGAGGATGCCCCGAGCGGTGCCACTCAGAGCCTGAACGTCACTCGGAGTACCACGCCCCGCCGCCCTTCCGCTGCATTTCTCCCTGCATTTCTCACGGACGGATCGCCAAGTCCCCGCCCTCGCAACTCGAAGACTCGCGAGATCGTTGACCGGTTGCGCTCCTCGGGTAGCTCGGGATCGAATCGCAAGGCGAAGAAGGCGGAGCGCAACCGCAGACAACCATCCGGGTCGACGACCAAGGATGACGAGTCTAGCGCACCTGCTTCGGCGGATGCCAAGAGCGCCTCCCGCGACACGGTGGCGGACGCGGACGGATGGATCACCGGCGTAGTGAGCGAGGACACCTCACCATGCCTCATTGTCACTGACGATGGCTGGATAACTCAGGGCAACGCGCGTCCTCAGCAGCAGCCCCAGCAGCAGTCATCCGAGCGCTCGAAGTCCAAGCATGCGCACGGACATAAGCGTTCCTCTGGCAGCATCGCGCAGTCCACTACCTCTGCCTCCTCGTTCGCTCCCGGTTCGCACGCGTCCAATCTCGGCGCTTCGCGCACACCTGCTCGCGGCGCGGTTCCCCTTCCTGCCATGCCACAACTATATCCTGGGGTCTACCCCGCTGTACCATATGGCGCGCCATACGCTGGTGGGAACCCCGCCGCGTTCGCGCAGATGCAGTACCCCATGCAAGGCAGGGGCCCGCAGTGGCCGATGAACTTCCAGGGAGGGATGTACCCTATGTACCAACCATTCGGGGTGATGCCTTCCGCGCCATACGGGATGGTGCCCGTCGCGCCCCCGCTTTCGCAACCGTCGACATTCTTTGACGGGAAAGGCAAGCAGGGGAGTGCCCTAGTGCAGTAGTGAGTTCTTCTCGCTCTCCCCACTTGAAGTAGGCGATGGAAGCTGACCGCGTCGTCTTCAAGGAATCTTATTGTTACGACGCCTCTCTGCTATGCTCTTCTCCCCACTCTTGCGTTTCTTGTCCCATGTAGTAGTTAGCAGTCTCCAGTATGTACGCCCTTCGCCTCTCGTTCCGCCCACCTCATCCCACCTCTCGATGCTTCGTTCTCGTACCCCGGACCGGTCCCGTTCCCACTCACCCGCCACAACCATACTCGAGTATCCACATCACAGTCCTGATTGTTGTTCTCCGTCGTCGTCGACCTTGGTATTATTGATATCGCCTTCGTTCTCCGCCTCTCATCCAGTCCCGCTCGTCTCGCGCGCAATATATGTGTGTACGTTTGCTGTCAGATCCTGGTCAGTGCGCGCCTGCGCGTACATCGTGGGTGCCCTGCATTAGCTTCTAGCGTCGTGGCGATAGACTGCACAAGCAAGTATTTAGGTCGGAATTCTGTGGTCTATATGCCGCAGCCTGTACCCCAAATCCGAAGGACAAATCTATATCGTGTACGACTACATGCTACCCGATCTCATTCTACGCATACGTCTCGTCTATAACGCCTGGTTAGCAAGCGGGTCAATACCCCAGCATTTGCGCTTACCACTTCTTGTGTTCCATGACCTGCGCCTCCAGTAGCTTGATACGCATTCTCGCGCTTACGCGCGCGCTCCGCGCGAACGGCCTCTTCGTATTCCCGGATTTGCGATTCAAATGTCGAACTGTTTGCCAATGGGTTTATCCTGCCTAGGAGAAGGTCGGGGACCACCCACAGCTCATCCAGCTCGGGGAAAATGCGATACAAGGTGACGGCTATCTGCACAGGCGAGGTGTCGCCACGAACCGCCACCGGCCTAGGGAAAGACGGCGTAATGGATGCTGAGGCACGAGAGGTACATTCGGCAAGAGGTGGACCGAGGACAAATAGATCCTGGGTAGAGTCAAGTCATAGAGCTTGAGGCAGCACAGTGCGAAGGTGGCGAGCGCCGCGACTGTCAGGTTGGTGTCATTCGCCGGCTTGTAAACGTGCGTGATACGAGGATACATGGCGGTTATACATACGTAGCTTTTGGACGTCCGGCCACGCCGCCGCGAGCTGGGCGACGCCGTCGTCCGTGGTGTGGAGGGGTGATGTCGATAATGGCAGCCGGAACTCCACGCAGCGCATGGCTCTGAACGAGAGGAGGGGCCCGAGAATGCGGTGGATATCGGAAGGGGGCATGGAAGAAGGGATAGAGGTGCGGACCATATGGCTCCAATGGAATTCTCGCAACGAACTTGGTAGGTTTGCACAGATCCTCGGAAGCTGGTCTTCCAGGGTAGAATAACCGAGTGGGGAATAGCGCGTATCCACGACGAGGCTTTGGAGAGCAGGGAGGCGGAGCGAGTGAACAAACGTCGCCAGCATTTCGGCTGGACCGTTGGTTATACAAACTTCAAGTGTGTGCAATGCGGGAAGCGTTGAGCCGGCAACGGCCGTTAGTGCCCCGTTGGGCCCCGCAAATAATTCCACATTCAAAGAAAGAGAAACTAGCGGGGTGATCGTGGTTATTTCCCAGAGCAGTGTGGCAATGGGGACCTGGGTCGATACCGCGGAGGGCGTATCTGAGGTTTTTCCGTGGAGTCGCAAAGAGCTGAGGTTGCGTAGACAACCGATGCTGGCCAGAAAGTCCGTCCCACAACACCGGTCATAGGGCGCCCCCCAGTCCAACGCCGTGAGGTGGGGAGTGACGCAGACCAAAGTCTGGAAAAGCACTTTTACGCTTGTGCAAAATTCGGATGCCGGTTCGAAGCCCTTCGCACCACGGAACCACACGGTGACGTCGCGTAGGATAGGCGTAAGGAAGCTGACCAACGCAGGGACGTCCGCGTTGTTAATTTCCAAGGCCTCTATGAGGCGCAGCCGCGGCAACAGGGGTTCGCCCCGGCATTTGCGAGCCAGGATGGTCCAAACCAACGGGTCGACATGAAGCGGCCCTTCAGAATCGTATGCTAATCTCCGGACGCGGGCCGTGAACGTGCAAAAATGGGCCCACTCGGCAGGGGTAATATCGCCTGTGATCATCAACTGCACATTGCGCGTTAACTCAAGTCTGTGTCTCGCCTAGCGAAGGTGGAAGAAAGCCTACCTGGTGACCGACCCCTTGCTGGATAGACGGCAAAATCTTGAGCAAGTCGTCGACATTACAATTGACGGACATCCATAGAACATCTAGTGCGTGTTGGGAGAAGTGGCGAGAAACGCGAGCACACGACGCAAGCGTCGCTTTGTTGGCTATGTGCATGTTCTCCATCCACTGACCGCTATCAATCGCATCTGGTGTTTTGGGGCCAGGTTCGAGAACATCGAAGATGGTGCGTAGGAGCTCTTCTGACTCCAAAACCCGATCTATAGCACTGCCTGGCTCAGGCTGCGGATTCAGACCCAGCGTTGTATTCAGATTGACGAGATCCGCTTCTCCGCACAACTGATGTGGTGTCGTCTAGGAGGGGATCGTCAGCACGGCAGATTCCTTCGCAGCTTCAAGGACGGACCATGTTTGAAAGGATGCTTGCTAACGACAGTGCGTGGATCAAACAGTACTTGAAATACTACAACATTGACTCAACGCTTCGGATGGCAAGTTTGTTCGTGTTTGGTTCTAAATAAATTCGACTTCTTGGACGCTTGTTCTCGGCTGTTCAGCTGAACAAATACACAGAATGCCTCCTAGGCCTTCTGGGGCCTGAGGGCTAAAGAAGGCATCTCTGTCCTTGCGATGCCTACTGTGGGTGCTACCCGAGACAATCGAGGCTATGCGGGGATGGTTCGAGGGCAAAGTGAGGCAGTCTCGATAGTACCATCCTCGATGGCGACGCACATTTCCGACAATTCTACGTTGACCATTTTTACGCGCCGACCTCCCAGGCCACGGCTCGTATCGGACTCCCATCGCAGCCGGCAAGGCTCAACGAGAGTAGACTGACTACGATCCGCTTCCATCCTCCGTCGACGAGCGTCTCCAAACCGGTCAAGTTCTCCACGATGACCCCGCCGCTTCCCAGCACGACGTGGTGGACGTCCGCGCACTCCTCGTCCGCCGTGACCTTGTCCGGACTCATCGTGTCGAGCCCGAGCACCTTGACACCGAGGTCGAGCAGCCTCCGCGCCGCGTCCGCGTCCACGAAGGGGTGCGTACTGTAGACCTCCGTGTTCCAGTGCCGCGACCATCCAGTGTACAAGAGGAGCACTCGCGCCTCGCACGCCTTCACTTCCTCCGCGGCGTCGGCGAGATCCGCCCACACGATGCGCTCGTGCGCGTTTCCCGCGGAGGTCCGCGACCACAGCAAGGGTGATGAAAAGGAGGGTGAGGTCGAGGCGGTCCACGGTGGTGCCGTCCGCGAAGAAGTGGTACGGGGCGTCGATATGCGTGCCGAATCATAGAGGTTGTTCCATCTAGTTTCACAAAGTTCAGCCATTATAGCGCTAATGAGCTTCCTGCGATGGTCGTCAAGGCGGGGCATATGACATCCGAGCTCGCGCTCGACATGGATGAGGTCTATGGTGTGTATACATCCAACTGGTAGGGGCCGGGGTAAGTCTACAAACACGGCATACCGGTCGATAAAGTACATACCAGCGGCTCCCTCTGGATGGGAAGTCACCCTCCCTACAGTTCGTGGTACTACAGCGTTCGCTAGCCAAATCTGCTTGAGCGTAAGCTTGAGAATGAAGAGAGCACAGCCACAACAGCGCACCTGAATCCGAATACACCTGCGAGAATTCGTCAGCCTCCGCCGCATCAACCTTCATTCGCCCACGAGCTGCTTCTCTTCGCCCTGCCGACGTGCCCACATCGCCCCCAGCAGCATCATTGTGACGCGCGCTGCCTGATGTGTCTCGTTCCCTACGAGAACCACGATGCCCTTGATATCTTTCTCCACTGTCACGGAGTGCAGCCTCCCAGCAGACGGAAAGAGGATGTCGAGGACGACCGCCAGCTCGAGCAAGTTCGCCTCCCGACCTCCTATCAGCTTGACGAAATTGAGGCTGTGCAGGGACTTCAGTCCCTCCGACGGGAGCGAGTGGAGGGAGGGCAGCGGCCCCCGGATGTCGAGGAAGGGCACCCGGAAGACGCAGAGCTCCGGGCACCGCTGCACAAACTCGATGAGCCCGGTGACGGTCAACTGGCCCGGGGCGGGGTCCAGATTGTACCCATCAAGGTACACCAGCTCGAAGTGCGTGAGCTGCGGCCACGCGGACGCGAACGCGCGCGCGACGCAGTCGTCCATGCCGGGGTCGTGGTAATCGATCGCCATGATGACGGTGCATAGATCGTGGAAGACCAAGAACGGCTGCAGCATGTGTATAGCGGGAATAGACGGCTCGGGCGCGTGGTCATGGCCGAGAACGGTGACTCCCGCCTTGCGCAACGACCTCGGGAGACGGTCGCATATCGAAGCGAGGCCTTCTTGCAGGCCCTCTAGCCTGTGAACGGTGAGGATTAGATCGTCGAGCCGGGCGCAGTCGCACGCCTGGAACACTCTGCGTAGATCGTGAATATCGCCTCTGACATGGAGCCGACGCAGTTCGCTATATGCGCCACCGAGCTGCGGAAGCCTTGTCGGATTGGTGCCGGCAAGAGAGAGTCTTATTCCGAGATCACGAAGGCCTGTCAGCTTGGAGATAGCCTGCAGAGTTGCAAAGTCTGCGATTGCCTTGGAGTGCAAGAGATCGAGTGATTGAAGCCTATCCAGCGGAGTTAAGAAGGAAGAAAGGAAACGGGCAGGCGTGCCTTCCAGGCCGCCATGTATGTAGAATCGAAACAGCTTCCGAAGATGAGGTGTCAGGGACTGCAGGAGCATGCCTCTGGCTAGTGGCAGGGATTGAGCGAAGACAGGATCGTCGTCGACCATGTCCGCGAACGGGAACCAAAGCTCGAGATCTAACAGAGAGGGAGAGAGCAGCACCAGAGGGGCCAGGTAGTCCTCGGCAAAGTCCGACACGTACGTCCGAAGGTTGGGCAGTAGGGGCTGGCCGTTGAGACGACTTCCGAGAGTCGCCCAGACCATCTTGTCGACTGATTCCACTGACGAGCGCAAGGCGTTTTTCTCAAGTGCTCGCACACGCTTTGCGTAGGATTGGAAACGCAGCCATTGGGAAGGCGTGATCTCGTCGAGGAAGTTCTGCAAATCGCCATTATGAACCATTTCGGAGACATGGTTATCATGAGATAACTTACCAAGGACTGGGCAGTGTATGGCTGGAAGGAAGGGAGGACTCGCAACAACACGAGCATATCACCCAGGTCCCGCCATAATGCGTCCAACGCAGGCTCTACAAAGGCCCTGCATACGCGTGCCGAGCATGCCAGCGTAAAACGACGATCTCGTGCCATCTGACTTGTGTCTGTGAAGATCCACCAATGTTCGTGGTCGTACGCGTGGGGCGTCCATGCTGATGCAATTTGGGCGAAAACGTTGTCCAGAAGGTGTGGAATCTGGAGCACCCGGTCGATAGCTCGTGCATGCGCCATATTTAGTCAGTCCAAGCACGACGTAGCGTTATACCGCAGCTGGTGGGCCTAAGGGAGGTGTTGAGTGAAAAGAAAGTGGAAGAGGAGCGAGTACGCGATCGGACCTGACTGAAGAGTCGAGCTTTCGGTCATCGCCGATATTAGCGCCCCCGTGCTATGCACGTAGCGCTCGTGGCCAAGCTTCCCTCCAGCTCACTCTCCGTAATATACATATTCCAGCCACTTACTGAGGCAAGGCAGGTATTCGGGAGTGACATAAATTCAATTGTATGCAGGTATAACGGAATATGTAGAGCTTACAGATGTAAGTTCGAAGGAGGTGTCGGCGCGCGCACTGCCAGGGCAGATCAACGATTTGAAAAGGTAGACACGAAACATTGGGATAGGATATAACATATACAAGGCGAGGAGCGGATACGGTGTACACAGTTTGAAACGGTGAAATAGTCCGGCTTACTGTAAATGATGGGTAGCAGGTCCTCTGTTGCACGTCAAGGCCAAGAGCTCAGCACTCAGCACAGGAGCACACCATACGCATCGGAGAAACCAGCAGAAATTCGCGCGGTCCGAACCACGCTCAGATCGCGAGCGGCGCGCCGGCCACGGAACTCGTCGGGGACCAGCATCAGCGGCAGATGTCCACACCGCGATGGCCCACATCTCTGACCCCGAAGTTGACGGCGTATCTGCCCTCGTAATCAAACCCGGACATGACCCGGTCTTCGACGCTCGTCTTGCGCGTCCGCGCCACGAACACCTCGACGAGCGGCTCGCCACGCCCGGCGCGCGCCCACGCGTCTTCGCACTGGTCCACCGCCTCTTCGAAGTGGCTGCTGTCCACGCGCTGCTCATAGGCCGGGGTCGTGGGATCGAGGCGCGATGCGAGCCGCTTCAGGCTCTTGGTGACCTCCCCGAGGGCAATGGGGGCGAGCGACGGGCGGCGGGAGGCGACGGCGGAGGCTGGGGGTGCGATCACGCCATCGTAGTCGTCCTCCGGGGAGGACGGCGTCGAGGCGCCCGAAAGCTGGGAAACGCTCGGGACGGTGCGTAGGGTGGTCGTTGAGCCTGCGCGGGTGGCGAGGGACGCGAGAGCCCTAGTCAGATCCATACGGAAACGGGGCGTGGGCGCTGGGCGCACGATCGTGCGCTCGATGGGGAAGTCGCCCTCCTCGCTCGTACCGGTGAAACAGTAGGTGGTGGTGAAGCCATGGACGCCAGTTTCGTCGGTCGGGGTGGCGGTGTCCTCTGAGTCGGAGGTGAGGTCATCACTAGAGCTGGAGTCGGGTTCGCCGAAGCGAAACACCAGGAGCTCGTCGTACACGTCTCTGGTGGGCGGCAGCGGGAACGCGACGGAGTCGGGGAGGATTGAATTGCTGAGCGGGTCTTCAGGATCAGGGGTTGAATAGCGCGGTGGCGATGTCGCTGCGAGCTGTCGAGTAGTGTCGCGAGCATCAGCGTAGGTTACGGAGACGGAGATGGCGGTGTACATACCATGTTTTTGAAGGGATCGTAACGCTGAGCATCGAGCGGCGTCCTGCGCCGGGGGATGCAGGGTGTAGGAGGCGGCGGAGATGGATACCGAGAAACGAAGTCGAAGTCCTCTCTCTCCTCGTCTGGCATCAACAACAGCGGAAACTTGGCAGAAAGAGGAATGGGCTGAACATCTCGTGAGTGGTCATCCTAACAAAGAATACGACGGTAGGCTATACCTGCTTGATAGTCATGTCAAACCGTTGGGCGTCCATTGCCGAATATTGGGGGTGCAGAGCAAGTGAGTAGAAGGTAAGTGGCAGGGAGTGATCTAAAGGAGACGGCTTCTGGAAACGAAGGTCTATATAGGCGTCGCGAACATGAATGGCTAAATGCGCAACTTAGAGCTTTGACAATGAGCCACCCACCAGGAGCACAATGCGCCACCAGCCCCGGCGCATGTTATACGCAACGCCCTTCGAAGAAGCCCACAAGTATCCAATGGCCACTTCGCGCAGCCTGGTCAAAGCGATCGGTGACCTAGACGGTCAATGCCCACGCACCCCTCTGGCGTTGGATACGTTGCTGCTGCTGGGACGTAAGAAGCGTCCCGCCCAGGTATATGAAGGCAACCCACGCACAGAGACATGCATCCAGCAACCCCACCAACGACACTCGAAACTCGCAAGAACAATGTCGACCTCCTCAACGCAGAGCACTAAGAACACCCTCGGCGGCGGCGGCAACAGCACAGCCAGCCTTGACGATCTCTTCGGCGAAAAGCCAGTGAATGGGGTAGCCCGCCGCGTGGAGGTGGGGGCAGTGAGGGCGCAGGCGACTTATGTGTATGTTGCGCCTCAGAAGGATGGCAACGCTGCCAAAGATGAAGGGGTGAGCATGTGATTATATTGACTATCTGTGAAACGACTGACTGAATTTTAGGCGAAGCCGTGCGACTCATCCAAGAAAGCAGATGCTGGGGAGTCGTCACAAACAGATTGGGACGCTGTGGGCCTAGCCTTCTGATCCATTCAACGCAACGATCGCCCTCTCCTGGAGCCAGCCGTCCGCGGAGGTTTCTTCTGCATTCGCCGCCAGTTCGAAACATCATATTGCTTGACGAGTAGTACGCTACGACTAAAGTTTAGTGATCATTGTATACCTGAGTGTGTCAACTTTGAATTCCATCTCCAATCATTTCACGACTTCACAAACGGCCACGGCCCGCTAAGCAACTGAGCTCCTCGTTTGGAGCCGGAGTTAACGAGATCGGCGTAGCAAGTTGAAACCGCTGTCCGCGATGCTGCCTCCTCGTCAATCACGTGATGGCGGCTTAGAGTCCAATTTAAACACTCACCGATGGTCTTCCTCGATCTTTTCAACACCATCTCGTGGGTAGTACTGGCAGGAAGATAGTACCAGTGAGAACCGTGAGTTCGGGTTTGCACCCATCAGTGCCCGCCGCGTGCGTGGCGAGTGTCCGGGGTCTGTTCGCGTCGACAAGTTCACGAGAACCACCGCGAAGTGTGACGTGTGACACGCTGATCCCTGCCATCCACCACCAAGTCGTCTGCCGCAAGTGCTGCTCTCACTAGGGAGCTGGGCTGCACGACGTGAGTCTGGGCTCGGCATCGGGTGTCTTATGTCTAAATTATGAACAGGAGGTTGCTTGAGCGTCCACATTTTCGGAGGACCCAATTTGACAGCTGCCGGCGCTTGATTTCACCCAACTTCGGTGGACATCCAGGGCGGCTTGCAGAGGTAAGATGGCGTTTTGTCCTTCTTGCAGCAGATTTCTCATCTATCGCTCATATCATAGAAGACAATGCGTCTATCGCTCAGATCTGTCGCTCATATTCCCCGAATACAGCCCGCTGGCGCACCTGTGATCCTCGGCCCCATCCGGCACACCCATAGCGAGTCGGCGCAGCCGGCCCTCTCTTCTCCTCTTCCCCCGACCTTCCTCAGTTTGTATCGGCTATTTTTGAGGGCAACCGCCGCCTCGGTCCTCGCGCACTCCGACGCCACCTCACGCCTGAGAAAGTCATGGCGCGCCGTCTTTGACCATGCCGCGAACGCAGTGCGGCAGATGGAAGATGCTCGGCTGTCTGCTGATCAGCGCGACAGTCTCACGCACTGGTATTTGCAGTGGGAAGGCCGAAGTAAGCTGATCTCCAACGCCTGTCGATGTCCCCACGACGCTGATGACTACTCTTATTCTCCCGTGTACCATGTGCCCTCGTTTTCTGAAACATTGCGCTTACCACTTCGCTGACATGCCTTTGCAAACGCCCCGTCGCAGTGGACAACACCATTTCGTTACTTCACAGCTCTGCCGTATCTCGCGGCCTTCCTCACCAAGTGACCCGGAACCTCCACCGGATGATGTACGCCAATTCTGCCCTCCGCGACCCCTCGCTGCCGAACAAGAAACCCTGGCGTGGGCAGCTTTCCTGGGACGCACCCGAGTACAAGCGCAGACGCGTCAAACCGACGTCCCCAATGCAAGAAGAGCAAAGGGCCCTCTTCCGGGCGTGTCCGCGCCTGTTAGGTGAGGTTGTCGGGATGGCGGAGGGCTGGGGCGGCCTTTCATTGGGCAGAACGCAGCGGCGGTTATGAGGCAGACGGCCGAGGCATGTATTGCGCAGACAATGCCGGATTTAAAAGTGTATACCCGGTGTGGGCGCCGTGGGTACTGCTTGATGCAGCCCCTTGCGCGTAACGGGATTTGTCGCGCCCCTGCCTTATGCGACATCAGCGCCATTTCGACACGCTCCGGGGGCGGATGGGCACCGAATTCCGAACGTATCTCCGAAGGACATTTGCGCCGCCGTCTTGCGCTGTTCACGCTCGTTTGGTAACAGCCACAGAATGGAGCGGTCGAGGGGTTTGCGGTAGCGAGGAGTGCGGTGCTCCGAGCTCCGGCAGGATTTGGCGGTAAGTTACGTCCGTCGCGCTCCCTCGTCGGACAGCCGTTAACGTTCATTTCTAACGTGACTGATCTATATTTGCCCTAACTGTCCAGCACGACATTCAAACGCCAGCCTAGTAACCCTGTTGTAAATTGCATTGCTTCTGGAACTCAGTAGAGCTCAACCTTACCCATGCGTCTTCCACATCGTGTTGGTCGGCATTGGAACGCGCACCATGCCACTCCTTCCGCGTAGCCCGCCTGCTTCTGCTGGAAGAGTTGGCTGACGTCGGCGCGAGGCTGCGCCCGCTGGGTGCTGCATGGGCTCATTGGAGGATGTTACTGATGAGATCTATCAAACAGAGGGCGATTGATCGAGTGTCGAGGTACCGTCCTGCAGGTCCATTTGGCGCCCGTATCGTGGGCGGCTGAGTGACGGTGCGTGTCAGCTACAGTCGCATGTCAAGGTCATTGTGGCATGGATGAACCTACTAGCGAGTCACCGCTGAAGCTGAAGTTGACACACAGGAGCACTCGACGTGTCGTACATGTCGGCGCCGCACTGGCGAGAGCTGCCGGAGTGTCTGCATGCGCTGCCAGCTGGTGGCGGCGACTGCCTACCGTGTGATGTCAGCCGCTGCGCGCTGGTCCTCCACCAATCTGCATCTGGTGGGCCTTACGATACGCTTCTCCTAGCGCGATGCCTGTTTGGACCTGGCCCTGCAGATCAGACGTCCCCACGGACCACTCAGAGCTCGAGGAGGCCCCCCGCCTGCGGAGGCGTCCAGTCCCGACTGATTGATGACACCCGAACTCTGCAGATCACTTCAGTAGGGCTGTCCCCAATCAGCCCGCCTGGCGCGCCCGGATCCCACAGATATACATATACAACACGCAATGTCACGACCTGATCGCACCCCGTCACCCTTCCGCACGCTGTACGATGAGTCGTTCTCCCATCGCTACCACGTCAATCATTGGCAGCGGTCTCCATCATAGCGCGGCGGGCGTGCGACGGCCCCATGGCGGCACCCCTTCTTCCTCGGCGTACACCCGCAGCGCATACATATGCCTGCACCTCGGCGTCTCGTCCGCCCCACCTTCGTTTCGCGTCTCCCTTCCTTCTTCCCTTTCTGTCCGCCTTCCTCCTGCGCCCATGGCGCACTCGGCTCGCGGGCGTCGCGGACACCAGGACCCAAAGCACAACATGGCCGCTGCGCGACCAAGGCTCGCCGTGGTACCGTCTGGAGCGGGCCGTGCCTGGGGCACCGCGGACTCGGCGCCCTCAGCGTCGTCTAGTTTCCTGGACCTGCGGTCCTCCTCGGTCGGACCCAGCGCACCCGCTGGGCAGGGCTCTGCGTCTGCGACGGCGGCGAAAGGAAAGGTAATGTCGCAGCCCATACCTATGTTGTGCCTGAAGCGCGTTTCAGACTGACGCCCGTGAACACAGGCTCCCGCCGTGCCACAACCGAATGTCAAGAAAATGCGACGTAGAGTTGCCCTGCTGAGCGGCGTACACCTTAACCTCCCGAGCTCCCCCGTTGTCGGCCCTTCACCACCAGGATCCTCCCGCGAGATGGCATGGACGTTCACCGCTGAGTGGGACTCAACGCAGGATGAGATCGTCTTCAGCGAGGTTGAGAACGGATCATCTGCCCCGTCCTCGACGTCATCATCGAGCCTGCGCTTCATTGCGAGTCCTATTCCCTTCGATGTCGAAGTGGAAGAGGACGAGGCATTCGATCTCGACTTGCCGGGCGCTCCACCCGCCGCGCCCTCGCTGCCCTTCTCTGACATGCACGCCTCGTCGTCGTCCTCGTGTTCGTCACCGTCATCCCCAGCCGCGCTTTCGTCCCCCTTTTCGCCTTCGATGTCCGCCGTGTCCGAGATCTTCGACTTCTACATGCACACGCCTCACACGCTGTCATTCTCGCACCACGACCGCAACGGTTCCGTGTCTACCGCTCCTTCCTCGCCTGTCGGACCCCCCTCGCCTGCAGAGCAGTCGCCCCCACCCTACCCTGCCAGCCGTGCCGACCAGCCGGTCATCTCCGTCACCTTTTTCCAGGAGTCTGAGAACCCCGCGCGCGGGACCACCGCACAAGTCACCGAGACATCCGAGTCGGCCGTGCCGCTGTTCGGCGCGTACTCCATCGAGGCTGCGACGTTCCCGGAGAAGAAGAGGCCACAACCGCGCGCGCTCCCGCCAGCGCCCAGCGCAAGACACGTCGCGCGCCGGCCACTACCGCCAGTGCCGACCCGGGGAACGTCGATGCCAGATGTGTCGGCGGGTGCACAGCAGTCGTCGGTTTGGGACGATGTACGTCTCCAGAGAGCGTCTGCGCCTCCTTTGGCTTGCTAGCTGTTCTGACAAGTGCTGCTGTGCACCTAGCGCGTGTCCAGGATGCCGCCGCGGCGTTTGCAAAGCCACCGAGTTGTGCCGTCTGCGTACAGTCCGCCTCTCGCTGGTCCAGTGCACGCCCGTGCTGCGAGCCTCGGCAACCAGCCGACTAAGAAGGACGCCGGAGGACCGCAGAAGGGTGCCGCACTTGGGAAACACTTCCGGTCCATCAGCGCAGTCCTCAGCGTAGGCCTGCACCGGTCGCATTGAGCCCTCTTGGTCATGTTGAAACTTCTCGTCCTGCTTTGCTTTCACAATCACCTTCACACTTTGCACATTTGCACCCCGTGCGTCCCGTTTTACCTTATCTTCGTCTCGACCCTGCGTCGACTCTTTTTACGTGTCCAGCCCGTACTTCGTTCTATTCGTGCCGCCCTTGCTTTGCCCTTCTAACTTTATTATTGGTTCGTCGCTGGCCACTTATTTTTCCTCTCTCCCCGTCCCGCCCCCATCGCCGCCTTCGCCTTCACTTCATACCCTCTTTATTTTACTCCCCGGACTCGCCGCCATGTGTACATTACTCCGCGCCGCGCGCGCACACACCGTGCTGAACACAGCTGTACAAACGTCGTCACGGCTTAGACCGCATGCATCGCTCTCGTTCGCTCTAGTATGCCCATAACCATAAACTATAAATTGTACATAATGTACTATGCACCATCGACCGCTGTAATATTTGTATCGTTGCTACCACCGCTGCATCCTAGCATGTCGCCGCGCGCACACGTTCTGTGATCCCGCGATGGCGATGGCCCGCCACCTTCGACATCGTCCCGGATGGCATGCATGATGCTGCATGCACAGGCCGCGCGGGGCGTAAGCTACGCGTCCCCCGATATCACGTTGGTTGGCTGGTCGGGTGATGCCAGTGCGTGCGTCCTGATCTGGCGGGGGACGAAAGCGTGAAGATGATTGGCTTTCGCAGCAGGCCGTGACGCAATTGGATGGCCGCTTATGGGTGCCGTAAGGTTGTTCGCGTGCCTGGAGCGGCGGAGAACGCAATATTTACGGTCGGGGGACCGACGTCTGGAAGGTGCGCGTGGAACGAGTGCGTTGATTACCGGCGGAGGTCTGCTTTGTTCCCCGCGTCTTCCGTACAAAACGGGGACCATGGCGCATGTGCACATGTAGCGGCGCAAGGCATGCGTGCCTTGGGCTGAGTCTCCGACCTCGGTGATTCGGTGTCGTGCGAGAAGGAAGCCCATCTCTATAGAACTTGCAGTAAGATCTAGGACAACAACAGAACTCACAGACCGTAGAACATAAAGACGCGTCGCCGTCACCGCCAACAGAGATACTCGCCCACACCACCCATCCTCCGCACATCTCCATCACCGCTCCCTCATCGCCTGCTCGACGCGCACCATCGCGCTCGCGACGTCCTTGCAGAACGCATCCTCGCCCAGCAGCGCCACGACGCCCGCCTTCTCGAACGCCCGCCGCGGGTCCGACTTGAGATGCGTGATGTACATGCCCACGCCCCGGTTCTATCAAGCACAGAGGCACAGAGGTCAGTGGAGATGGTGGCGCACACCGGCCAATCCGACGTGCCTTGTAGGTCTCCGCGAGCTCGAAGAATATTTGCACCGCTCTGCAAGGCAAGACAGCACGCGAAGGGATCGATCAGCGGGGCGCGTTCACACGACAGGGCGGCGAGCTGAGCTCGATCGGCGACGTACGACGCGTCAATGGTGTCCACATCCGCCAGATGGAACACGAGCACGTTGGCGTCGTGCCTGTGCGGCTCGTCGGCCGGATGATGCTTGTCGTGCCCGTAGAGCTCGAGCCGCCGCAGTCGCTCTGAGCACGCGTCGTATCCATCAGCGCCCTGTCTGATGCATTAAAGGTCGGAGAACTGGAACAAGCTTACCTTTCAGCTGTGCGGTGTTGGCTGCGATCGACAGGTTAATTGATTTGCGTTAATATTAGTGTCCCACTGCATGTCAAGGTAGGACCGCAAGACTCGGAGGCCTCGGACGTACCGAAGTCGAGGTTCTCGCGAATGCGCACGATGAGCACGCCCGAAGCATCTTCCTCCGCCTCTGGGTTCTCGTCAATCGGTTTCCACCGCTCCGTGCCCGGGATACGACCCTACACAACCCACGCACAGCAAGTGGTCAGAGATGCCTGACCCCAAATCCATCTTGCACGGCACACATACCAGGATGGTCATGCGCGTACGCGACGAGCGCCGGACGACGAGCAGCAGCGAGATGACGACGCTGACCGCGATCCCGACCTCGACGTTCCAGATGATGGTCAGCCCGAAGGTGAGCGTCATGAGCGCCAGGTCGATCCACGCCTTCATCCTGTGCGCCGCCGCCACCGCCACCAAGGACCCATCAGCACCGTGGGCGTTTCGCGCGCGCATCTATCGCGGGCGGGCTCACCTCCAGTAGAACATGGCGTCATGCGGCAGCTCCGCGAGCAGCGAGAACACGATCAGGCAAATGCTGTGATCGTCGTTGAATTCCATCCCCATCCGGAAAATGAAGGACGTCGGGCTAGAGGCACTCACACGGACGCGAGCACGCATTTCGGCAGGTAGTAGAGCCAGGGCAGCAGGAAGAACGTCGCGAGCAGTACGAGCGTCGAGGTCACGAGCGATGCCATCTGCGTGCGCCCACCAAGGTCGCCATTCAACTTTGACCTGTGCCCGCCACAATCAGTATCTGCACAGCGGCGACGGCGTCCGGGCGCACGAACCTCGTTATGGACCCATACGCAGGCAGGGTTCCCGGCACGAACGAGCCGATGATGTTGCCCGCCCCGAGCGCGACGAGCTCGCGGTTCGGGCTGATGCTGTACCCGAACCGCCCTGCGTTCTGTTTTGCGGCGACGATGCTGTCGAGGAAGCCGACGACGGAGATCAACCTACGGTGGTGAAAGAAGGTGTTTTGTTAGCGGGCGTTGGTGGCTAGATAGATCGCGAGTGGGTACGGCCTTACACTGCAGTCGAGGTCGTGCGCCGTAGGTAGCGCAACGTGATCTTGCGGAGCGGGAACTGGATGAACGAGCTCCCGGTGTTGATCGGCACGGAGCCCAAGATCTCGACGCCATCCTGGTCCCAGTCAAATTTGTCCGAAAGGACTACAGCACCGGTTAGCCTGCGCCAAATTCCGTGTCGGGTGACTCACAGGTAGACGCGACGACGACGAGGAAGACCTCGGGGAGGCGGTATATGAACCAGTACTTGCGGCACATCTGCTTGAAGCTGCGCATGCTCACGAGCACCGCGAGGGCCCCGAAACTGATGGTGGTGGTGAGCTCATGCGCGTGCGTGAACGCGTTCTCGACCAGGAAGAAGAATTTGTCGAGCGTCGTCTTCGGCTGCAAAATGTGTTCGAGGTGTGTCAGCCCGAGCATTGGAATGAGTTGCTCGCTGTTTGAATCAGTATGGAGGCGGAATATGCAACGAGCGGGACGCGGGCTTACATCATGATCACGACGGCGACGGCAGTGACAAACCCGCGCAGGAGCGCGCGGCTGAGCACTACATCGAGGAAACCGAGCCTGAGGAGCCCGAGCAGGAAGCTGATGAGGCCGACCTGAATTACCACGCATATAGTCAGCACCAAAAGCCACCCAGGGCTGAAGTGAACCGGGCACACCTGGAACGTGATGATAGTAGAGATCGCAAGCGACAGAGCGTTTGGGTCGATAGGGTGTGTATGCGGGTCCGAATGCAGAATCTCATCCACAACTTGTCCCACGAGGAGCGAGAGCGCGGCCTCGGGTGCAACGTTCAATTGTCGTGATGTTCCGAGCAAGGCGTAAACAATTCCGGGTATAGCGGCGGAAAACTAGCCATAACGTCAGGGTCACAGCGTATGCCTCCGTGATGGAGAGACCCACCAAACCAGTGACCGGGCTCAACTTCGCAAGGGAAGAAGCGTACGACACGGACTGTGGTATCAACATGCTTGCAACAGTAATTCCGGCGAGGAAGTCACCGGCAAACCTGGACAAAGTCCGTTCTTAGCTCGCCCAATCTCTCGCAAAACATAGGATTGATGCGCACAAGGAGAACGAATACTGGGGTATCCATGCCGTTCCAGGTACATAATACCGCACTTTTGCCCAAATTGACTTCTTTCTCCAGAGCTGAGGTCGCTCGACTGGGCCTATGGACTAGCAGTAAGTAGGAGCGCAACTGACCAGGATACACGCAGATGAGACGAGAGCGACAAACTCATGCTCAGACTAGCGGAAACCATCCATCCCCGGCGCTATTCCGCACGTTTGACTGGCATGCTTGCCCGCGGAATACACTCACGCAGGTCTACCGCCGCGGAAGTCCCAATGAGATAGTCCGGGGAAGGTACGTTCAAATGTTCCGCCATAGATGTTGCCTCCAAGCACACGAGAATGCTCACCTTTGGGCGTCCGCGCGCCTCCCGCCTCTACCTCGCTAACATCCCTCGCATGTGCCTCGAGCAGTGGGTCGCGCTCGCCGTCCTGTCCTGAAGGTATTCCGGGCGTCCGAGGGGTCATGGCGCCGCTTCCGGGGAGACTGGTGTACATGGCGCGGAGGCTCGAGGTTGCAGAGCCGTACCCAGAGAGCGTCCGCGTGTTGTACGGGACCTGCGAAGGCTTTAATGTGCTGCTATCCGTGTCCTGACTCATCTTGAGCGAGTCGTGCGCCGACGATAGCGAGATAGGGAGGGTGGGACGGAGAGAGGGCTCATGTTCTGCGGCTCAGCGTTAAGCATTCGGCTTCCGGCAAGGCACTTAGCGCCCATGATCTCAGTACTTAGATGGAAATATAGG
Organism: Trametes pubescens; assembly: GCA_001895945.1. NCBI lineage: Eukaryota > Fungi > Basidiomycota > Agaricomycetes > Polyporales > Polyporaceae > Trametes > Trametes pubescens. Next base: position 10,540 of record MNAD01001330.1, on the reverse strand, counting down.
GGCGTTCTGATTGGCTCGTCGTATCTAGCCGAATGAGGAAGGTTCCGGCTGTCCAGATATTGAACGCTTTTGACGGAGAAACGTCTTTTCCTGATTGAGCCCCTAATCCTTGTTGAGTCCTGCGCAGACATATCTTATGCAATCTACCTGGAGTCTCTTCGCTGTACAGACTATTCACAGCAAGATCTAGAGGAGCCAGTCGAAACACATCGAAACGTGGTGTACAGAAGGTCTATAAGTTCTCGATAACATCGCCGTCCTGACTTTGTCTATCGCGCCGGTTGATTGCGGATTTTTTCGAACCCCTGGAACTGCAACCTTTCAAGCGGTGCCTCGTTGGTGAATTCGACGCTGGCAACTTGGGCCTGAGCTGGGCCTTCATGCAATGCTTCCTTGCTGGAGAGCGCATTCAGCAACAGCAAGATCAACAGCCCAAGTAAGAACGTACAACTTGGCCAACGCGCTTTCTTCGCCTTGTGCCGTTCCGACAACATCTCCGCACTGTGCACCGCAGCCAGGTGAGTACAACGCCACCCAATTTACGACTGATGCAAAGATCCACGTACTGGGTCGTTCTTTACCCATCCCACCACGCCGAGTTGCTGGGCTGCGTCTCGCGTGAAGACACGGAAGTAGACGCCTTGTACTTTGCCCTTTACGAGGAAGTCGACGGTTCGATAAGTCATCTTGGGCGGTATGCACTTGAGCGCTGAGCAGTGACTAGTGAGTACTTGGTAGGTAAGTAAGAAGGTTCGACGCATGCATGCGCATAATCTACCTCGATAGGATGTGATGACGTCATTTTAAGTTTACTATACTACTACTAGCCAGGAGTAAGTATATGCGGTTCAACTGAAGCAACTCAACAGCTAGTCTAGGAGTTGTACTTGGAAAGGGGCTTCCATTGAACATAACATGTGTGTTAGTATGTCTTTCTCTGCTTGGGCCGACCATCCTGACACCGTCTTTACCCGTCCACAGTCACTGCAAGAGGCATGCGGATGCGATGCATACCTCACCTCCTGCAGAACATACAGATGCGTGTATGGATGTTCGTCACGGTGCAACGCTCTTTGTTGAACCGGTGTCTCTGTGTCGGGTGCACACGCTCCGTGTATGCACAGTGTATGCACGTAGTAAGTCCACGGACGATTCTTCACTCAGCTCGGAGCCCCTGAGATCCATCGCAATATAATTTAAATACTCTTTGGCCGTATACCCGAACGGAGTGTCGTGAGTCCGGTCCAATCTACGATTGAGATCCCTCGTTCTAACGGCGTCTTTGTGTATGGACAGTCACTGCGAAGTGCAAATTCATAAATTCGCGTGAAGTTCTACCTCGTGTACACGCGCAGGTACGCACATATCACAGTGTTCACCGGAATCAATGCGCATTGTTCATTCGACGTTGGTGCAATGACTGCAGTCCACGTGCCCACATTCGGTCTTTAGCCACTAGCCAAAGCTATTGTGCTCGGCTGCCCTATATAAGCTACCACCATCGCCGACACCCCACATCTGCATCACATTCGTTTCACTCACTGTTCACGTACAACCACACCGACATCCCACATCCGCACCACAGTCGTTACACCGCATAACCATGCCTCCCCACCGCAAGGTACGTCTCCACCCTCAACGACAGCTCATCCTCGGCACGGACACCGCTGAACTCGCGCCACCCCCAGCCCCGCCGCTTCCTCCCCACCGCCGCCTTCTACGACAAGGCCGGCGCGATTGGGTCCCCGCTGCCCTCCCCAACCGGGTCGAGCTTCGGCGACGACGCGTACACACTGACCGGGTACGGCGAGCTCTCGTCCGAGAGCGCGTTCATGCTCCCGCCCTCCCCAACGCAGACGATCAAGTACCGCTACCGCGCGTACCGCCCGAAGCTCGCGCGCCTCCGCAAGCAGCGCTCGAGCGCGAGCAAGAGCTCGCTCAAGACCAAGTCGAGCGCGTACCACCCCTCCGTACGTCCTCCTTCTCCTGAGTTGTGGCCAGTGAGGGAGAGACGCGCCGCTGACGGTCGAGGGTAGGACTATGCGTCGATCCTGAACGCGTACCTGTCGGGCACCCCCGGACAGTCGCCGAAGCGCGACTTCCGCGCGCTCCTGCAGAAGTGCCGCGAGACCGCGGCGGAGGCGCGCCAGGGCGAGCGCGGCGGCGACGCGTACGCCACACCCAGGAAGGCCTACGCGGACAGGCCGGGGCCAGGTGGATCTTCCTCGCGACGGGCGGTCGCTGGCTCCCCGCTCGCTAACTGGTGAGCGCGTGCCGGACGGTGGGGCGTGAGGTGGAAAGTGCGCATGCGGCTGGGACGCTCTGCGGGGTGGCGTGTTGGCGCAATGTAGGTGTGCAAATGGGTTTGCGGTTGTGTCTTTGTGGTGTCCCATTAGGTTATTTTGGTACTGTAAGGCTCCGTTATATATTATGGAAGGCGTGTGTACGTACCGCGATTATACCGTATATTGCGGTCCTCGGGGCGGCTGTGACCAGGCTGAATACAAGTGGCGTGAATACAAGTATCCGGCAAGCTTGACGAATTGCATCCATACCACGAACCCCTCTTCTTCTACAAATACATAGATGCCACCTGCGTCTCACGGTCTCATCGTCTCTGCCCACTTGTCAGCATTACACATTGTGGTAGGAGCGTCACTCACTGATACAAGACTTTACTCACTTTGCTCACCCGACGTGTCCACTGTCCCGCGCACGCCAAACGTCACTCCAGCGTCATGACAAACCTCCGCAGCCGCGGTACATGGCCGTGTTCGTATTTCGCAGCCGGATCCGCGAACCGGGGAAAAATACGTCGCAGTGCTGTGGCCAGCTGCAGGGGCAGTTTGCTCCCGGGAACGAGCATGCCAATCTCAAGATGGCGCAACGGGTGATCGACGAACGGGGTCACCCGCACGACAGAACCGTGTAGGATTTGCGGAGAAAAGATGCCGAGGACGGGGAGTGACAATGAAGACAGCTGAGGACAGCATTGTGCCAAGGTGATTATACCGTGGACAGTGATATGGATATATGCCGCGATGTCGGGACCTGTGGTGTCCGCAGGGGAGTTGTGGGCGAAGATATTCAGAGACTGTAGGCGTGGCCAGGCTGCACCCACACTAGCGAGGTCGTCGTCCGTGGGTCGTAATGTTGATGACATTGCGGGATCGAGGGCGACTGTTTGAAAGAAAGCAGGGGTCCGAGAATTTCGCGGATTCCGAGGGTCTCATCAATGGCATCGGGAGGGCGCTTCGTATGCGGATAACTCGGGACCAAGGAGAAGTGCGATAATGTGGAGGGCAGATTTGCACAAAGTCGTGAGAGGCCGCTATGGAGGGTTGGGATCGTGAGGGTGTCGTGTTCGCAGGTGAGGAGGAGAACATTCAGTGCCGGCGACTTCAAAGAAGAGGCAAACTCGACAACATCGCGGAACGACTGGCCATCCAGATTGAGTGTGTGCAGGCTCTCGAATGCGGACGGGGCAAAAGTCAACCCCTGTGTTGCTGGGAGATTGATGGTCAAGTGGAGAGTGTGCAGCGACGGCATGGCAGATATCGCGCGAAGAAGTGACATATCGGCGATAGGACTGTCCAGACTCCTCCAGGTAAACTTCTCCAGTTTGGGGAAGTGCCGGTCGATCCCGCACAAGTAGGTTGGAGGGGAAGGTGAGGGCACGCCAGACTTCCAGGACAACGTTTCCAGCTGCGGGGCACCATTGACAAGGGCTTCGAAGAGGAACTGTTCAGCCCCATTTGATAGTCTCCCAGCGAAGATGACGCAAATGGTCTGAAGGCGGGGGCAAAGTAGCGTGTAGATTGGGAACATAGCACTCCCCTCTGTAGTTGCCCAAGTGGTTTCAAGGAAGCGGAGATTAGGAAGCAAAGGTTGACCTCGGCATTCCTGGACGAGCTCGGTCCATATTAGCATGTCTTGCCTGCACTGGATAAAAGCTAATTTGCGTATGCGCACGGCGAACGTCTGGAAATGTGCCCATGCCGAAGCTGTGATGTCTCCGGTCAATGTTAACGTCTACGGAAACACTGAGTTGAGCATCTGATCAGGCCTTTCGTATTTCAACCGAACATACCGCGATCCCGTACTTTTGCACACAGTCCACGGTGGGAAGGACGTTGAGCAGCCAATCAATCTTGTCGATGGTTCTCCACAAGACATCAAGAGCGTGTTGAGAGAAAAAGAACGAAACACGAGCGCAGGCGGCAAGCGTGGCTCTGTGGGTCTTGTGGGTAGAACGCTCACTGTGTCGTTCATTGACAGCGTAGATGTCTGGGTGCGGTGTAAACCCAGCTGGTTCGAGGACGTCGAAAACAGCGCTGAGGAGTTCTGGTGAGCTGAGAACGCGCTCAGTGGCAGTCCTGGGGTCGGATATTGCCTGATACATAGTATGAACCACGGTAAGCTTCTGCGCTCGAAAGTAACAGGTTATGAGAAGGCAGCAATGTCGTGGAATGGGGACGGGATCAAGATGCGTACGCAGTTTGATGCCATCCGTTACGGTAGCAAGCCACTTGCAAAACAAAATAATATATGACGAGAGTGGGATTCGAACCCACGCCCTTTCGGACCAGATATCGGTGGACGGGTTCGAATCCCGCTACAACACCTTAGTCTGGCGCCTTAGACCGCTCGGCCATCTCGCCTTGAGATAGGCGTCGGTCAAGCTTTCCTACGTCTACATTAATCCTCTTCGGGCACAATATTGCCTTGACCTCGAGCCTGCATCGGTCTCGCACTCAAATTCCCTCTACCATCTGCTATGGCTCTTCGGACACGTTTGGCTGTTAGTGACGTCCTTCATCGTGGCTTGGTCTGGTCACTGCTCGGCGTGAGCGTCTGGGGAATTGTCATGATGGGGGTTGTCCACCGCGAGACACTAAAGGCCGGTAGAGGTGCGTAGCGTGTTCCTCATGATACCAAACCACCTTCTCAATCTTTGACATCGTGCAGAGGTAAGCTGTTGACATAGTGAGCCATCGTTTGGTACATGTCCTTATGCATCACCACTCGTATAGGCTTTGGCAAGGCAAGAAGCGTTGGGCCCCGTACCCACTGTCGTACCGAAAGACGTACGTTCCACACAAGTACAGGTAAACGGTGTGTATGGTGCTGACCCGACTGTGCAGGAGGATGAGAAACACGAGGTGGAGCTCGCAGAGGCTGCTATCGCCGCGCTCAAGAACCGTTCCAACCGGGCATAGCGACCTCGCCCTCCACTGGACATGGTCATTCACCTCATGGAGGCGGAATCCGGTATGCTCTGCATCGAGTGCCCCCCACTACACGGCTAAACAGGCCATTCAAGCACCTGCCTGAGTTGGTGCCGCTTGTGTCTTTCGTCGCGCACCGCAATCTCTTCTGCTACGGTCCGTCTTCGCCCCCTGTATCGTATTGCTCTTATATTGCATACTCCCGCGTACCGGATTTCCCTCCGCGGCTTTTCGTGATGTCACAAGCAACTATCCTTGGCGCATCTCATCCCCTTCCCCACAAGGGTTGCCGCAAAGGCCGTTCCGCATATAGTTTACATGCGTGAGGTGAGTTTTGCGAGTATTTTACCAAACGAAGACGGTCTCAACGTCATCCAGCAAAACAATCGCCTTCAGAAAGACATAGACGTCATCAAAAGTGCACTTCATGGTTGCAATCATCGCTCAGTCAGTCTGCTGAATGTATGTCTTCGAGTGCTCCGCGGTGAGTGCTTCTCGCGAGGATTGATTACAACTTGTAGATACGTCTTGGTGTTCTTGCCCCATGACCAGTGCCGTTGAAGCGGCACTAAGGCAATTCTGTATTTGCGCTTCTAAGAGCCACGAAAAGGGATGTGATGTGGGTATAGAAATGTCTAAACCAAAAACTCTGCGTTCGGGGCTCGACCAGCGAACGCCCAATGCTCACTACTGAATCGTAGATGACAAGCCGGGAGGTCCAAGGGTATGTGACGACCTCCGCCTGCAAGCCCTCGTCTACCCGCGCCCATACGTCAGCAACGCCCTCCACGCGAGCTGCTTTGCCGCGGGCGTGTCTCCCCCCACGGGTATCTCCTCCCCCCCGCATGTCTCTCGTTCGTCTCGCACATCCCCGATCGCGCCGTCGAAGATAGTGTCGAGCATCGCCCCCCGCACCTCCTTCGCGAGATCCTGCTGCGTCTGTCGAGGCTTGTGCGCGCCCAGGACTTTCAACTGCTCAGCCGACTTCTTCGGTGTCGCGGCCTCTTCTATCACGACGAGCATCGGATCACCTGAAGCCTGTTCATGAAGTTTGGAGTCGAGGAAGCGGCTGGGGGAGGCGCAGGAGTCACCGCAGAGCGTGGTGTTGAAGCTGTCGTACGATGACGCATTACCCTTCGCCGCGGCGATGTCGTCCTTCGCTGAGTACGCGCACGGTGTTGGTGCCCGGCGACGCGGAGGAGCCAGATCAAAGCAGTTGGACTCTGCCGGAGCCGAAACGGGGATCCGTAGCGAGATGTATGGACCCAGGGGCTGAGAGGTGGGCTGCTCGTCTGGGTCGGAGAGGACGAGGGTCGCGAGGCTGCGGATGAGCGCGTCTAGGTCGTCGTCGGTATGATCGTTGATGGGCTGCTGAGCAAGGAGCGTATTCGGACTCTCGAGCTGGGCGAGGTCGCGCTGCAAGGTTCCGGCTGTGTCCTCGTTTTCGGTGGTCTCAAGGGCTGCCTCGCAACGACAGTCGGCTTCGACACCGGCGTTGCTGGCTTGGAAAGGCGCGATGAGTGCGATCTAGGCAGGTGCGTCAGAAGATTTAAACATCAGTCACTAGTCGTACGCTTACCTCCACCGTAGCCTTCACCGCCTCCTCGATGCGGTGCGTCGGGCCTGACTTCAACATATCCCCATCGCTCAGGACGGCGAACGGTATCAGGGATAGGACCTCCGACGCCATCCCCAGACCTTCGAGGATTTGCGAGGTAGACGCGACGATACAGTCGACCGTGCCTGGCTCCTTCCGGAAGAACGCAGCTGTGTTGACTGAGGCGCGCAAAACCTGGCGCGAGAGGCGTTGCGCCGTCGAGCACGCCTCGGTGGCCTTCGATGAGGCCCAGGAAGCGGATGCTTTGCTACCTCTGACGAGTTTGGCGTACATCTGCGACGCGACGTCGGCGGCCGTGGAGTGCATCTGCGAAACAACGGCCACAGTCATGGCATGCATCCGCGCAGTCATATGGAAGACCTTGCTACACGTGCGGTGCCCGATATCGACGGCGACTGAAGTAGCGCGGAACATGGCGGCGATCGTAGAACGACTGCCTGCGTCGAGGCCATCAATCGCACAAGCAGCCCAGTAGACGCCAGTCCGCAGAGGAGTCATCGCAGTAGCAACCCACATCTTCACCCCAGAGAGCGTAGGTCGATGTTGTAGACCGTAAGTGTGCCCAGAGGTAGCTGCTGCTTGACAGAACTTGAACAAAGAGCGGACCTTCGCACCCGTCCGGCGGCAACCTATCGCTCCCATTTCCGCAGCGCGTTGCAGAACGTTGTAGCTTGGATGGCCGACGTAGCACAAGGCGGGCACCCAGAAGAAGCCGCTAAGAATGGCAGAGACGTAACAGATTGTGAACGCGGCTACGATCGACCACCAAGCCGACCGCAAAAGCATAGGGACCCCAGAAGTGGGGCCCCAGATGAGAATCCAGAGAATCACATAGAACGAGCCGTCCATGAGACTTTTATAGCGGTGGATGACCGTGGCAGGCAGTGTCGTAAGAGCGTAGCGTTCTAGGTGACGAGTGATCGCGGCTGTCGAGGCGCGAACGTAGGGTTTTGAAGCCCAGATGAGGCCGTAGGCGCAGAGAAGGAGCATCTCGATGCCAGTGACGGTAGGGAGTGTATGGTGTAGGATGTGGTGTGTCGCAAGAGCAAAGGATAGGAGCCCTCTGAGCCGGAAGGAGATGGTCATCGCACACTGCCAGAGTGTGTCTGTTCAGGCTCAGCCGAGGATCCAGGATACCACGGTAGCTGCGTAGTAGTGCGAATGATCAGCCTGTGCCACCTTCGGGTGTCCAGGAGAGGATGATAGTAGGTGAGCGAGATGGCGGGATGGGTGCAAGATGTGATGGCAGTCAAGTGAGCAGTGTCCTTAGAGGGCGTGACACTGACCGAGGGTCAGCAAAACGAACATGGCATGTTCTCGGCCGCCCCCGGCCGCGAAGTTGACAATACTTGTCAGCGGCGTCGGTCGCAAACAGCTACATAGCGACTCGCTTCTGGGTGCTGCGAACGCTCAGATCCGCGCAGTGCTATAATACCTGGTATTATATGTGAATCATACGCCCCTACGTGGTTCAGAAATCGACGCACAAGTTGCTAGTCAGGCCCCTCGATCAACAAGATTTACTCATAGTTATACTTATACGCCTCCAGCCGAACCCTCCCTCGTTTTCCACACAGCGTAGCTTGCAGCACATTTCTCAGCTGGTATTCTTGCGGGGCGTCGTCTCCCATATTCACATGTAAATATTGTCTAGCATTCTTGTTCTTGAAGACGCTCTTCGCGTCGCGCGCGAGAGCGTTCGACGTCAACGACGTTGCACAGCCACCCCAGAAATTCGAAGGCTCACCATCTGACGCTCAGTTGTCTCTGAGCGAATAGAGATCAGAAAAATACCAGTCGTATCATAGATGTGTGTGCTACAGGTGATGTCCATTGGTGAGAGTGTGTGAGCATATGTCGTATCTCGACAAAGGCCATAAGCGTTCCAACGATTAGACGCCAGCCTCGCGCGAAGACGCGGAATGATTTGGGCGTCTCCCAACTTGAACTCGTTCTCCTTAGCCACCACCAGCGCGAGCCACCGCTCTCGTCTCCCATTGTCCAGACAATAGCCTACCCAATACAGCGTGTCGCGTAGCCCATAGGTGGCTAAAGCACGGTCGTATATCAAGCCGCACCTCTCGCATTTCACCGTAAGCTCTCATTTGCGCTTACCACCTTCACGTCGCACACATCCGCTCACGATGCCTCCTCCACCTCGCCCCGTTCGCAGTACTCCAATCAAGGCCGCTCGCAAAGAGGGCAGCATCTGGAGTGCAGCCGCACCCAACCTCGATATCAAGCGACGCGAACTCCGATTCAGCATGCACGGCAAATACATCATTATCCCGACCTCGCGGTTCCTAAAGAGCTACATGCCTGCAGTCGGCCGAACACGAGAGGGCCGTTTTTCAGACATCCTGAAAAACATTCCTGTTGCTTCTGGCCAAGAGGTCAAGATGTATGGACCGCTGGTGAGCACTGCAGTGCATCTTGAGTCGACTCGCTGGCTTACACACATTGCAGGTCAACGCTCTCAACAAAGCCAACATCTGCCCCGGATTCAAGTTCGCCATAACGTACTCGCGAGGCGATCCATCTGAGAAGTCGAACGAAGCCGTAGACGTCGGCATGTATCCTTCTGGTTACGTCCCGCAGGCTCCGAAGGGCAAATCCAAGTCTGCACAGAATGACTGGTCGTTCGTGGAGATCTGCATCGAGTGCAAGACAGAGCCGGAGGCACTCGACCCATTCGACGATAGGAACGATGACAAGCAACCCACTTCAAAGGACCGCAAGGGCGTCCTCGGTCAGATTCTTTCCTACGCGGAGTTCGTCTTGACCAGGCAGCAACGCACATGTCTCTTCATGGTCCTGCTCCTCGGCGACCTTTGCCGCCTCGTCCGCTTCGACCGATCGGGCGCCATCGCCTCAGAGAAGTTCAACTACAAGACCAACGGCGGCGCTCTCATCGAGTTTCTGTGGCGTTACGCCCGATGCGACCTGGCCACTCGCGGTTATGATCCTTCCGCCGAGCGTGTCAGCCCTACCTCAGACCTCGGTAAGAAGATGCTCGCCCGTGCAACGAAGAAACCAGCCGACGCGGGGCCTGAGGACTACGTCCGCGAATTGTTCGAGAAGTCTTTGAAGACGGATTGGTCATGGTGGAAGCTTCGCGTGGATGGAGAGCACGGCGTTGTACGTCACTTCCTTGTCGGTGAGCCCAACTTCCAAGCACCCGGCGTCGCTGGGCGTGGAACACGTGGCTACGTCGCCCTCGACGCGGACAACATCGATGGGCAGTTCTACTACCTGAAGGACGCCTGGAGAGTCGTCAGCCGTCAGATCGACAAAGAGGGCAAGATTCTGCAGTTTCTCAACAAGAACGGTGTCAAATACATCCCCACGCTCGAGTGCCACGGGGACATCATCTCGCCGACGATACAGTTGACCAAGACGAATCAGCTGTGGAAGGACTTGCACAAGCGCAAGACGAGCGCCGTTTGTCCCTTCAAGAAGCACCAACACTACCGCATCGTGGTCAAGGAAGTCGGTCAAGAAATGGCCAAGTTCGAGCGCGGTCGACAACTAATACACGCGCTGTGGTGCTGCATCTTCGGTACGAACCTCCGAATGTGCGCACGCCCACTTCTGACACAGTTTTTACAGCGCATTCTGAAGCCTACGCGAAAGGCATCATCCATCGCGACATCAGCGCCGGCAACCTCTTGCGCTACTTTGACCAGAGCACCGG
>MNAD01001325.1:1760-12978 GCA_001895945.1 Trametes pubescens | reverse complement strand
CTGGACTTTCCGGCACTCTGGTTCCCAATGACGACGATACGGGGCAGTTCGAGGTCGATGTGGGCGCTGCAGCATCTTTGTGAGGGGGCGGATCGGCGAGTGGGACAGCGGGCGCGACATACCCTAAAGCCCTGAGTTGGCCTATGAACTCAATGAGCTCCTTCGAGCTCTTGCCGTACTCCGAATGAAGAAGATTTTCATGATGGGCGGTCGCGACATTGCCCTGAGATCCGGCCTGCCGTAGCGTCATTATCACTAGGATGTGCGTAGAAGAACGAAAGACAAGCAGGAAAGAGAAGATAAGCAAGAAAGAGAGCAGAAAGCGAGTGAGATGAGCAGAGCAGAGCAGAGAGAAAGAGCCGCCGTGTGTATGTCGGAAAGATGGAGAGATTTTGCCACTGGCCATGGATATATGCGCGCTGCCGTCATGCAGGCCATGTCCGTGCTCGTCCAAGTCGTTCGCATCCTCCACTGAAATTCACTCAGTATGCGGCAATTTAACGGCACGCTGAGTGAGTGAGTGAGTGAGGTTTTTTTCGTCGGAGCTGAAACGACTGAGAACATGTCGCGCGCACTTGCGCACCCTCGCGCGGGACATACGGGGAAGCGCCCGTGCGGCCACCACTCACTCACTCACTCGGCGTTGGCGGGCAATCCGATCTGTGTCGTCCCCGCCTCTCACCCACAGGCTCTCACTCACTCTCCCTCTCTTCCACGACTCTGAGCGCCGCCCGCTGCTGGCTTCAGGCACGATGCTGTGGACAACGTGGGATGTGCTATTCAAACCATACGCTGCCGACGCCTGCAACTTCATTTCCCGAGAGGAACATCGTTTCGACTCCACGGACGATCAGTTATATACTGCGGTCGATGCCATCCTGAAGGAAAAGAAAGTTGTTGACTGCATCAGAGACCTCGAATCTTGGTCAATCGCGATTCATGAGGTAGGTGGCTGACACTCATTCCTGGCTTTGCCGTATACTGAGACTGCGATAGCTCCCCGAGCTTCCCCCTCCAAAGGCAGCCACTCCAAACCAGCTGAAAAAAGCGTACGAAGGACGCGTCACCGATGCCTATCTCGGTGACTGCCCTAAAATGGGTCGAGGCTTTTCGGCTGGACAAGTCGGCAAGCCGCGCAACCTTGCCTTGATTATCTGTCCGTGCCGTCTTCCTTCTTGTAGCCAACCCTACTCATCTGTCCGTCTCCAGACCATGTCTCGTCTGAGCCTCAGCATAGACCACTCAGCAGACCATTCAGCCCGGTGCAAGAGCACTATGACCAGCAAGCCTGTGCGTATGCCTTCCGTTGCATTTGTTCCACGTAATTGACTGCTCGGCCCAGTACGGAACAAGATCGCCTCCACAGGCAAGAGGCGGAAGGCTCCGTCGACTGAAGGAACCGTAGAACGACTTCGTGACACCCAAAAGCCCACCGTCCCAGCGGCGATCCACAATGGTCGTCCGTTGAGCCTTACGGGTATGCCCCCCTCGATCTACCACCCCGCTTTCACCACTTTCCTCCGCGTCATGCATGAAACACAGAAGTTCACCCGCGAAGAACTTCGTACCGCCAGAAGCTGTGTGGAGGCCTTCGCTGCGTTCTACGGCTCCGAGAGCGAGCGCACCAATGATTTGACACTTGGCGGACTTCACGAAGCAGCTCACCCGAGTAAAGACTTTCTGACACAAATTAAATACGACTTGAAGTCGGGCGCAGTCTTGCCTGATGGTAGCCTCAGGGCGATTGTCCCAGGACAAGTGCTGCGTCCTCCGTTCTGCATTGTCGAAGTCAAGGCTGAAGTTGGAAAGGGTGCATGCGACCCCATGGCCCAGGCTGAACAGTGTTACAAAGCAATATATTGTTCTGATGAGGTAAGCCGCCGCCGCCTCTGCGCTCATGTGTGGTACTAATGCTCCTATCATTGCAGGCCAGGCCGTACTACGAGGTGTCGTGCTGCCCCTGTCTTCTCGTCGGTATCGCTGGTCCGAACATATGGATCAGCGGGGCCATCATCGGGGACTACATCCTCGCTCAACCCCTCGCCGACATCTCCTTTGTCCCAAAATTCACTGTAGAAGAACTGTCCCCGCACAGCGCCGTCATCCGACGTATGGCACATATGCTCCGTGCGCTGCGGATCACGACCACAGAGCTCGAGGGCTTCTACACGGGCTCGACCTGGGCGGCGCCCTCTACCCCTGCAACGACACCGCATACGAAGGACGGGACGTCTCGAGGCTCTACACCGCAATCCCAAAGTATGCAAAATGCGTCAACATCGGCTCAAACGCGACCGTATATCGGCCCTCATTTCACCACATTCAAGACCAAGGACGACACGAAGGTTGTGCTCAAGTACACCGGTCGGCTGTCTCCAGAAGAGTGCCGCAAGGCGGTCTTCACCGCCTTGGCATACACAGACCCTGCGACGACACAGCCGACGGCGGTCGTCGTGAAATTCACGCACACGTACTCGGCCACGGCGCACGCTCTTCTCGCAGAGCACGCGGGCGAGCCGTTCGCGCCGAAGCTGTGGTTCTGCGAGAAGGTCGCGAGCGTGGGGATGTACGTGGTCGTGATGGACCATCTACAAGACGCGCAGGACGCCGCGGACCGGAAGATGACGGCGACCCAGTACGCGTCCCTCAAGAAGGCGATCACGCTTCTGCACGGCCATGACCTGGCGTTTGGGGACCTCCGGGAGCCGAATGTGCTGCTGTCTGGCGACGGTGTGATGCTCATTGATTTCGACTGGTGCGGCAAAGAGGGCGAGGTGTTCTACCCATATGACATCAACATGGAGGCCGCGATGGGGTGGCACCCAGAAGTGTTCCCCTGCGAGCTGATCAAGAAGGAGCATGACATGCATATGCTGGCAGCTCTTGGCGATGTCGGCGAGGAGGACGGGAATTAGTACAGTGAGCACTTGTATGAATGGCAGGCAATCCACGATTCATCTAGGTTCTCGAGCTCTGTTTCTGGTCTGAGCATCATAATCGGCGGCAACCATGTTGGCAAAGAAGATCGTCGTGGTGTCATTCATGCACCACATTTCCATTGTCCTGCATGATGAGCGTGGGATTGAACGGCTGTCGAGTGGGCGTAATACATATGTACATGGTCGCGATGACATGCCCACTTCCGACGCGGCACAAAGACGGTAGACGCGGACGAAGCCCTATCTCGGCGGTCGCAGCGTAGTACAGCAGATAGGCTCGTATTCAGTGACCTGATTGCGCCGAATGCTGCCTCGCAAGGGTGATGTGCAGACTTCGCAGTCGACGGATTCTCGCCCAGAGCGGTAGCGTTTCAAGGAGACAAGGGGCGCATATAGGAAGATAGCAAGCTGGGTGCAGGCGAACACACACGCGCAAAATGACTGATGTCCAAGCCATCCCAAAGAGCTGAGGACACAGAGACATCACAGACCGCTCAGGATGGGGGCAAAGGAGGCGGCGATGGCGACGGACGGGAAGGCGACGAAGACGAGATGGAGGACGATGAGAAAGAGAGGGGCGCAGCGCAAAGCGCTATTGACGTCTGTTTGGCTTTCGTGGCTTTGGTTGGGGACTTTGCCTGAGCGTATCTTACTACTCATCCTCTCCTCTCCATTTCCCTCCATCTCTCCCGACTCCCCCCCCGCCCCGACGACGACGACACCGACGACGACCACCGCCTAGACGACACGCTCGACAGCCTGTGATTGATGATATGCCCAACGATGCCGCCGAAGCTGCGCTAGGCTTGCTTGGGCTCACTGCCGCCTTCTCAAACCCTGCCCCTCCTCCTCCCCCGTCGTCCTCATCGCCCACCGTACCCGCCAAACGCAAACAGTCCGCATCTTCGTCCACCAACGACAATGCCTCCACCGCCTCCGACACCATCACCTGTATCTGCGGCCTCTCCTACGACGACGGCTTTTCTATCGCCTGTGACTCGTGCGGCCGCTGGTGCCATGCCGCCTGCTTCCAGATCGACGAGCAAAAGGTGCCCGACGAGTGGCTCTGCTGGGAATGCGACCCCCGCCCGGTCGACAGAGAACGTGCCGCGAAAATCCAGCGGGCCCGGCGCACCGCTACAGCCTCTGCCCATGCAAATAAGCGCAGAGCCTCCCCTGGTGTCGAGCGTAGGGCCCGCAAACCGAGCGGCGTTGCTGCCGATACGAGCCACGGCCACACCACGAAACGCAAGCGGCGCGCCTCGATCACTGCCGCCGCTCACGCCCAGCATCCACACCTAGGGGAGGACGAGCACGTCGACATTGACGAGCCATGGCAGCAAAGTTACGTACCCATCACAAAGGACATCGTCAAATCGGACGACGCCCGTGACCGACTACGTAGGGTGGCTGCCGACTGGAGGGGTGTTACTGCGATAAGTCCTTCTCCCTCTCTCACCCCCGGCGGTTCCACGCCCGTGCTGCTCACTCCCGACGGGCTCCCCCTACACCCACCAATCTCATTGCAACCGCTCCCGAACACTTCCTCTTACCCCTCGTTATTTGCGCCTGGCAATGCATCGGTACGTCCGCCGTCGTATGCCATCCACGCTACCCAGCCCATACCCCATTCAAAGTTCATCGCTCCGTACCCCTCCACCGTGATCTCTACGGCCGCCTACCTATCCGACCCACTCAATGCATATGCACATCTGGGTATGCCCAAGCCCTTCGTACACCTCATAGGTCCACCACTCGATCTTGCGCTTGACGCACGGTTCACTGGTGACCAGAGTAGGTTCGTGCGCAGCGGGTGCCGACCAAACGCCGTCATTCGCCCCGTCCTTTGTCACTCCAAGAAACCGTCATCAACCGAAGAAGAGTCCCTCTCGTTCGGAATCTTCGCGCTCCGCGACTTGAAACCGAATGAGGAGATCGTCCTTGGGTGGGAATGGGACGACGGCAACGTCGTGCACCATCTCCCCGCGCTGATCGACAGCCCATTCTCTTTTCCGTACGTCGTCGCAGCAGGTCACCGTCTCCGCTGACACTCACTGACACCCCTCCAGTCCACATGAGATTCAGCACTTTCGCAGGCAGATGACCCTTATGCTGCATGCGCTCTCATCAACATTCACGACCTGCGCGTGCGGTGCGAAAGCGCGGGATTGCGCTCTCGCGCGCATGGCCGAGTTCGTCGATAATCAGACGCCGCTCACACCGTCGCCATCACCGCCATCGCAATTCACGAAGGAGAAGAATGTCGCGCGCAGTAGCAAGACCGCGGACGACGGCGCAAGCGCAACACCCGTCGACCTGGGCCCGCTGGTCGGCATCGAGCGTGGGTTCCGAACGCGCGAGCGCATACCGTCCTCGGGCGGTATGGGCGGCGTCGAGATGGTGTACCCGCAGACACCGGAGGTGGAGGCGGGCCCATCGCGCGTGCACGCAGAGCCATCGAGTGCAGGCGGGCGGAGAGTGTCATTCCCGGACGACCTGCTCAGCCCGCCGGTGAAGGCGCGACGTGCGAAGGGCAGGGATCGGAAGGGGAAGGCACGGGCTGATGACGAGGAGACCACGGAGGAGAGCGACGGCGATATGGGTCGGGCGAAAGGTGCGCTTTTCCCGCTACGTCGACCAAGGGTTATGTCTAACGTAGAGCGCAGCGCGCACGCGCATTCGTCGGCGCGCCTCCCCTGAGCCGGAACAAGACGCGATGGACGTCGACGACGACGGATCTCCACCGGAAGACATGCTCCCACCGAAGCTGCGCAAGACGTGGATCCGCGAGAGCGCGGTGCGACTGGAGCAAAACCGGCGTCGCTTGTCAGAGTCGAAAGACCATCCGGAAGAGTGTGGAGACACGGGGGGCCACAAACCAGGAGGAGCTGAACAATCTTTCGGTGCGCTGCCCCATTCGCTCGTGCGCATGAACCCAGCTGACCCGACTCGCCTCCCCGATTAGACTCACGAGAGATGCCGCCGCCGCCAGTGCCCCCCGCACGAACGCCACCGCTCTCGTCTGTCCCCACGAACCACCCCCGCCCACATCCACATCCGCACCCACCCCCAGTTCTCCCCTTATCCTCCACCGCTTCCGCGTCCAAGCCGCCTCGTCCGGCCCCGGACGCGCAGGCGTCGCCTTCCACGCCTTTCTCTAAATTATCACTACTCTCGCCTGTTGTCCGCGCTCCCTCGAGCACCCCCTCTCCTTCCTCCCGCTCCCATCCTCATCCCCCGCTACAGACGGAGTCTGCCTCTCCATCGCAGTCAGCTGTTCCCCTCCCAAAGCCCGCGCAACCGCGAAAACGCAAGCCGACAGCCTCAGCACCCGCCGAGGGCAAGGAGGCGAAGAAGCCGAAGGCGCGTGCCCGCAAGGACAAAGACAAGGAAAAGGCGAAGGCGCGAGACAAGGCCAACGACAGCGACACCAGCACTGCTCCACGGACGCCCTCGACGCCCGTGCGCGAGCTCGAAGAGCCGGCGGCGCTCCAGCCGTCTCTCGTCCGCAAGCAGAGCGCGGCCAAGCGGCGGAAGAGCACGGCCGCGGCGTCGCAGTCCCCGCACGTCGTCGTGAAGGAGCTCACGCCGTCGGTGAAGGGGACGCCGTCCTCGAGTGGCTTTCCGTCCCCCGCGACGGCCGCTACTGTGTTGCCGCCACCGACGCCTGTTGGGGAGGTCGCTGCTGAGCCAGACTCGGCGCGGAGCGAGCCTCCAGCCGGCGAGTCCGAGACGCCTCCATTCGCTGTGCCTGCCCCGTCGTCCGAGGTTGTCAAGTTGGAGGCTGTGCAAGAGGACGTGCAGATGTGCGACGCACCCGCGCCTGTACCTGCGCCCACTCCGCTGCCGATAGTGGTCGTGGAGGATGTACAGATGACGGACGAGCAGCGGCCGCGCAGCCCCACTCCGTCCCCACAGGTCCCTGTAGTTTCCGAGCCCGGGCCCGAGCATCCTGCTCCCTCACCGCACGCAACTGCGTCCCCCGCCATAGCGTCGCCCGCCCTTCCGTCTCCTGCCCCTCTTCCTGCGCCCGAGCTGCCCGTGTCTCCTCAACGACCTCCATCTCCGAGTCCGGCGGGCACGGCCACGGCCCCAGAAGAAACGTCTGAGCCGCCTCTCATCGAGAGCGTGCCCGGCCCGGTTTCTGAAGCTGGCGCACCGGAGCCTCAGCGAGCGAAGTCGCCGTCGCCACCGCCTCCGCCACCGAAGGTGAAGCTCTCGCTGCGGGACTTCGCGATGCGCAAGAAGAAGCAGCGCGAGGAGCAGCAGGAGAAGGACAAGCTCGCGACGCCGTCCCCGCTCGTTGCCGCACCCGCACTCCCTGCGGACGCCACCATGCACGACGCTCACGGACCAGAGAGCGCGCGGGACGAGGCGCGAGAGGCGGAGGAGGGCCGGGAGGACGTGCAGGGCCTCGCGCTGGACGTGCATGGTGACGGGGATGTTCACATGGTGGACGAGAAGCAGGAGGAGCAGCCGCTTGAGCGCGAGGAGCCGCATATCATGGTTGTTGAAGCGCATGTTGTGGCGTCTCCCAGCGCTGAGACGTCGCGCTCGCCGGCCCGTCTACCGATGGCGGTCCTTATTCGGCCAGAGGTGTCCCCGTCTGCATCCGCGGTCGAGTGTGTGGTTCCCGACACGCCCTCCTTGCCGGCCGACCTTGTGGTGGAGAGCCCGAAGCCTGACAGGCTCGAGGCTACCGGTTGCCCGCGCCATCCGTCGCCGCGTGCCGAGCCCGTTATCGAGCCCGTAGTACGGGATGACTTCTCGCAGGAGCAGGACCGGGACACCCTCATGGAAGACTCTTTCCGGTCCAAAGTCGAGCTGCTCGACGAGCACGTCTCCAACGGGCTCGATCGCTCCATCCGCGAGCGCCGACCGTCGTCCTCCTACACTCCCTCTCCCCGCGAAGCGTCCCCCGCCTCTCCGTACCGCGACCGATTCTCCGAGCCTGCGACTCGACGAACGTCTGTCTCCAGCTACCGCCACGACAGCCGCACGCCTCCCCCGCTAACCTCCCCTAAGCTCAGACCCATTGCGCTCCAGCCTTCGCAAGAGGATGGCGAGATCTTCAGCCCGCCTCCGCCGAAAGCGCCCCCTCTCGCGCCCCGCTCACACACGCCGCCCACGCAGCCGCGCTCGTTCTACGCGGGCGGCGGCTCCCCACCGTCGTCGCGCCGCTCGTCCCCTCCGCCTCCGCGGCGCCCGCTGCACCCCGCGTCGTACCGCAACACGGGGTCCGTCCGTCCGCTGCCGAGCGCCCCGCGCGCGCTGCGGGCGCCCGGCGGATACCTGTACGCGGGGAGTGGGGGCGGGCAGAACGCGCCATACTACGCACCGCGCGGGCCTTCTGCAGACCGGGACCGTGAACGCGAGCGAGACCGGGACCGGGAGCGCGACAGGGATAGAGAACGTGACAGGGACCGGGACAGGGACCGGGACCGGCCGCCACGAGACTGGGGCCGCGAGCGCGGGGATGGCGAGCGCGACCGGTCATGGATCCCTGGGCCGTCGCGCGGCCGCGGGCGAGGCTGGGGCCGCTGAGTGGGAGGAAGAGAAGTGTGTCGGTGTGCTGTATCGATTAATGCTGGCCCTGCGCGCCGCCGCCGCTCGTTGTCTGGGATCCGCTGCTCAGTCGGTGCCTGTCTTTGTTCTTGTTCTTCTCGTTCTTGTCGCTTCGTGCTCGTTGTGCTGTTCCCCTCGTTCGATTATGATTATAGTAAGTATCCGTAGCTGACGGTGTCGCGCCGTCCTTGTAGTTCTCCCCTTTGAGTCGTACGTATCAATAGTAATCCGAGCTTCTGACTGTGTTAGGGAGTCGTCTTGTCGGAGATTTCGTCACCTTTCACTGCAGCGAGGGGAAACTCGGCGACTGAACTTTGAACTCGGGAGTTTGAACGTCTACTGTCCATGTATGGCGCGCATGTACTGGCAACATAAGAGCAACGGTGTGCGGATCGGGTGTAGACTTTGTGCTTCTATATAATATGACGAAGAAAAGACAATGGGCCGAGTGGGCGTGCAGCACGCGCCCTCTTCCTTTGCCTGAGTCGCACCGGCCACACACGCAGGAGATTGTGATCCGTTGTGCAGACTCATTGATTGCGGCCCCCTCAGAGGTCAACCGGTCAGGCTTCAGCGGACTATGGCGGCTGGTTAGTTCGCATTCTTGCTCGCCCAGGGTACATATACCCATGCATACAACGGAGACATAGATAATTGGACTAGGAGCCTGTCAACATTTTCAAAAGATGCCAGTCGTGTTCTTTCTTGATCAGCGTGCCCGTGTTGACATCCGGATGCCAGGGGATCGCGCTGTGCATGTTCACGCCCAGCGGATAGCACGCCGTGCCCTCTGGCCCACACCAGTCAAAGTCGATGAGCAGCGGCCCGCCGTCCTTGCGCAGCAACACGTTCGGCCCCCGCAGGTCGCCGAACACGAGCCCCGCCGCGTGCAGCAGCTCGACCGCCGTCCGCACCGCCGCCGCGTCCGCTGCCGACATCGCCACGTCCTCGTCCGCGGTCTCCGCGTCCCGGATGTGCTCCATCACAACCACGTACATATCCACACTCTCCACCCACTCGCAGAACCAGAGCTTCGGCGCGAACGCGTGCGCCGCAAGCAGCCGGTGTCCCTCCGCCGAGTATGCCTTGGTGAACTTGACGACCACGTCGGCAGTGGCGCTCGCGCCCGCGACGTGTGCGTGCGCGCTGTAGATCGCCTTCGCTGGTTCGTCGATGCACAGGCGTCCGGTGTAAACGAGCGAGATCTCCGTGCCGTCGGCGGCGGAGACCTGTGTGAGGTGCGGCCCAACATAGAGCTTCTCCGCTGCGGGCACAGCGTCCATCGTCTTTGTCACGGCCGTGTAGTAGTCCTCTAGCGCGACCGTGGCTTGTTTCAGCGCGTGGATCAACTGCGCCGTGCGCCAGATCGCCGCATCGTACGATGACCGAGGCCCATCGACATCGTGCGGGGCGATGCAGATGTAGTGCGTGAACGACGCGGCGATGATCTGCTCCACATAAACCGCACCACCGACCATAATGTTCGGACCGGCGATCGCGACGAGGAGACACGGGCAGCACGACGCATCGCGGACCGGCTTGTACTGCATGGGGCGTCAATGACGTGCGCGAGAGACCGTCCGACGCACTCTTACCTTCTCCGAGCGATAGATCGCCCGGTAATCCTGCTTAGCCTGATCCATGGGATCGCAACTGTTTGCCCCGATCTCCATTTTGACTTCGGTCAGGCAGAGAATAGGAAAAATAAAGTCGAAATGCGACGAAGCACAGATTCTCCCACCGGGCATGATTTCGTTCGGAAGCCGCATAACCTCCATCGTGAGGATATCTGCGTGAACAGCCTGTTTCAACGCGGCAAGGGCCTCGATCCTCTCGTACTTAGTAGGGACGTGCTGGACGGCTGCACTGACGAGTTTGCGAGCGCAGGTGAGCTCCGCGAGGTCGAATTCCAGAGAGTCGTTAGCCATCGTGACGCGGAATTCGGTGAAGGCCTTGCAGTAGATGGTAAGGGGCACACCGAGGAGGGACCACGGACGACCGTCGTAAATGGCGTCAGGGTGGGCCGGCGTCTGTGTGATGTGTAGTTGGGATGGTGCAGCTGCCGCAGACAGAGAATTGCTTTTCTGCTGAGCAGCCGCGACTACTGTGCTATAGTTGAGCGATAGCAGAGGCATGAGCGGCATGATACGCACTGATCTTGGGATCGGTCTTGCCATGTTCTGGCCCGAGTGGTTTGGGCATGTCATGGTCTGGATCTGAGGACACATACATGAATGAGATGAGCTACGAAGAGGAAGATGGTACGAACAGATAATCAAGGCGAGGTTGTATGGCTTGGAGACACTACCAGCCGAGCGTTGTGTACTGAGTTGGGTGCAGGTGGCAAGATACGCCGTGGTGATGCATGCTTCATATGCTTTTCTCCGCTGGTAATCAGTGGCCGAATCTGAGATTGGAAGCACAGGGAGCTATTGCAGAGTCAGTATGTGGCAGAGCGCGGTGAAGCGTCAGCCACGGCACCTCGAACACACGATATCGCCAAGACTCCAGCGCGTGGCATTTGAGGTAGTCAAGGACGTGCGGGCTCTTGAGGATGTCCTCAGCTACATGACGAAGCGTGAAGCGATGACTGTCGCGGGAGAGGGAGAGAGAGGAGCGGGAGGCGTCCCGGCCCCGGGGGCCTGAGGGTGAGCGACGCCCGGCGGTTTGCTCTTATTTGGCCTCTCTTCCCATTACGGTACACGACCGCGCCC
>MNAD01001323.1:0-23680 GCA_001895945.1 Trametes pubescens | reverse complement strand
TCGAGGGCTTGTAGTTTGGCAAGCGTGGCGGCGTTCGGGTGTGCGATGGGAATGTAGTCCGACACGTGTTCGTAGCCTCCATTCTCCTCGTTGATGATGTTTTTTGTCTCTGAAGAGGATGTCGGCTGTGAACATGAGCCTGCTAAAAAGTTTCTATACCTTCGCTGCCAAAGAGGATGACGCC
Organism: Trametes pubescens; assembly: GCA_001895945.1. Taxonomy (NCBI): domain Eukaryota; kingdom Fungi; phylum Basidiomycota; class Agaricomycetes; order Polyporales; family Polyporaceae; genus Trametes; species Trametes pubescens. The sequence goes on along the minus strand of MNAD01001323.1, from coordinate 23,496 downwards.
ACACTTGTCCGTCTTACGGCCGTTGAATATCTGAGAGGAAGTGAGCGGTCTTTTAGAGCTTGAAAGAGAGGTAATTAAGCTCACCATTTCTTGGATTTTCAACATCACATATTGGAGAGACCATTCGAGGTTTGTCATCTCTATGGTCTCTGAATCTTTGCCATCCGCTCCCGAGACGCTGACTTGTCGCGTCTTTCCCATAGAGGGAGAGATGTCGACAAGGAACATCGTCACCGTATACTGTTTCGAGAATGATCAATATCCTATCGTTGAAAGACAGCCTAGACGTACACCTGCTCGCTCTGCTGGCATGGTGTATGTAGTTTGTCGTGAAGGTCGCGGTCGTGGAAAGAGGCGCGAACGAGGCGCGGCGCGTGAGTCGGGCTGCGCCACCGTCGCCTCGAGCGCGCGACGCGTCGCACCACGTGATGCGATGTTGTGTCGGCGCTTGGTGTGCTTTGTCAGCAAGGCGATGCGGGGACAGCGACGAGTTTTGGGCGACTCGGTCTGAGCGAGTCCGTCGTGTCCCACTCGAGCACGAGATCTGCGCGTCGCGCTCCCTCTCTCGCGTCGTCCCCGCCGTCTCCGGAATGGCTGCCCCGAACCTCGCCCCCAATCCACAACAACAGTCGTCCCTCCCCCAGTTCTCCAACAGCCCCGCCCAACTCCAACAACCACCCTCCAACCCGAGGGAGCGCATACAATATCTTGTCCAGGTCCGTCTCAGCCACTTCTGCTCCCCCGATGCTTGGCTCACCTCATTTTGCCCCGCCACAATCAGCGTGCGAACGCTCTTCGCAGCAATGGCTACACGCCGCAGAACAACGAGGAGCTGCAGAGGATCTATGGGTGGATCAACAGTATCCAGCACCAGCTCAGTGAGTACTTGCTACATGCTCAATTCTTCCTCATCCTCTCTTTCTTTCGGTCTCTCTCTGGATCTATCATTTTCGCGTATATTGGCCTGTGGCGACTTCGTCTACTTGCTCGACTCTCCTCTTTCAAGCACGAGCCCCATCCATGGCCTCCGACCTAGCTCTCTGATCCGCATTACCCTTGCATCTTACATCTTGCATGCTTGTCATGTCCATTGGCATCCTTCGAGATTGCTCTTGCGCAAGGCAAATATGCTTGGTTTGCCCCCTTCACTTCTCCAATCATCAAGTCGAGGGTTCCTCGGCCTATGATTCGACCTGTGTTCAGTGCCGTAAAAGACCGCTATCTGTGTTGTTCGAAGGAGTCGCAGCTGTCGGGGCACGTCGAACCTCGCGACTCTACGGCAATGGGTGTCCTTACAATTTATTGCAGCCATGTACGCGTCTCGGACTTCGTGTTACGGGTAATGTCCTTGCAGTTCCGTCAGTGAAGGCGAGCTCGTTACAAGGTGGCAGCTTGCGCCCCTCCTTCCTCCCCACACTGTTTGTGTTCTCGAAGGGCCTGTGAGTTGTTGCGCAAGATGTCTATATCGCGCATGCTCGCCTGATCCTCCAACATCCTTCATACGAGGTTGTTTTTGGATGGTGCAAGTATGCATGCCCCTAGGTTCGCTTTCCAAACACAGTTATGGCTTGTTATGTAACGTTCCCTAAACCCGCATGTCGAAGAACACCTGTGCGATGAGATGCTCCCGAAGCCCATGGGGGATAACGGGCATCGTTCATATGATTGACCAACTGGGTTTGTGCGAGTTATCGCTTGTGCTAGCATCTGGTCGCTCGTACAATCTTTCCCCCCGCCCTGATCTCGTCTAAGAGTACGTACTGACGTTGGACGTCAACAGAGCAAGAGCAGTCTGCCAAGGAACACCCGCACCAGGCTCTCAACGGCCAGGCGTCAGCAGCGGCCATGACGAACGGCGCTGCCGTGGCGAACGGCAACCCTCTCACCTCTGGACCTGTCCCTCAACAACCCTATCCCGCAGCCCCTCAAACCCCCGTATCCTTCACCTCCGACCAAATCAACGCTCTCCGCGCCCAAATTCACGCCTTCAAACTCATCTCCCGCGGCTTGCCGGTGCCGGAGTCTATCCAGCAGGCCATCCGCGTCCCCAATCAGGCCGTCCCCGACCTGCAGACTCTTCTCCATGGCGCGGACGTGAACGCCCGCGTGATCGACAGCGCCGTGAAGATCCACAAGAGCGCGAGCGGCACGCCAGTGAACGGTGTGGAGCACATTGTGTCTGTCGGCGCAACCACCGAGATCATCAAGGACGAGGAGGTCGAAATCACGACCGACCCCGACAAGCTGCCGAAAGGCCCGTTCATGGAGGACGACGTCAACTCCGGCATCTACCCGTACAACGCGTACTTGCACCCATTCACGCACCTGAAGCGCGACCCGAAGGTCAGCCCGTCGATGTGGGCGACGCGCATGCAGCGTCTGCTCGTCCCGTCCGTCATGCCTATCGGACTCGACCCGCACCAACTCATCGAGGAACGGAATCACTATATCGACGCGCGCATCGACGAGCGGATCCGCGAACTCGAGGCGCTGCCCGCCATGATGGGCGACGGCGGCCTGGAGAACCCCCTGGATGAGGGAGAGAAGGAGGAGCGACGTTCGCTCGAGCAACTCATTCATCCACCAGCGAATACGCACGGGAAGATCCGCGCTCTCATCGAGCTCAAGTCTCTCCGGGTGCTCGACAAGCAGCGTCAGCTACGCGCGTCGGTGACGGAGCGACTCATGCACGGCTCGCTGTTGCCGCTGAACAGGATGGACTTCCGACGAGTGAGGAAGCCGGCCGTGCGCGACGCACGTATCACTGAGCAGATGGAGCGGAAACAGCGCGTCGAGCGGGAACGGCGCGCGAAGCAGAAGCACGTCGAGCAACTCGGAATCATCTGCGCGCATGGCAAGGAGGTCATCGCGGCCAACCGCGAGGTGCAGGCGCGGATTTTGCGTCTCAGCAAGGCCGTCCTGTCTTTCCACTTGCATACGGAGAAGGAGGAGCAGAAGCGTATTGAGCGTCTCGCGAAGGAGCGTCTCAAGGCGCTGAAGAACGACGACGAAGAGGCGTACATGAAGCTCATCGATACGGCGAAGGATACGCGTATCACGCACCTGCTCAAGCAGACGGACTCCTACCTGGACTCACTTGCGCAAGCCGTCGTCGAACAACAGCGCGCCGATGGCTTCGATAGCGTGGAGGCGTTCGAGACCGAAGAAGGCCCCGTCAGCGAGGAGACGTTTGGCGCGAAGTCGTTTGGTCAGGAGGAAGACAAGAGCAAGCTCGACTACTACGCGGTCGCGCACAGGATCAAGGAGAAGATTACGCACCAGCCGAGTATCCTCGTCGGCGGTACGCTCAAGGACTACCAGATCAAGGGTCTACAGTGGATGGTCAGTTTGTACAACAACAAGCTTAACGGTATTCTCGCCGACGAGATGGTAGGCATATGGCTGCGTTTCGATGTTACCTTACTCACACCGTGCTATAGGGTCTCGGAAAGACTATCCAAACTATCTCGCTCATTACCTTCCTGATCGAGTCGAAGAGGCAGCGTGGCCCATACCTCGTCATAGTGCCGCTCTCGACGATGACGAACTGGTCTGGCGAGTTCGCCAAGTGGGCGCCCAACGTCTCGATGATCGCCTACAAAGGCAACCCGACACAGCGAAAGACGCTTCAGACCGACTTGCGGACGACGAACTTCCAGGTAGTCCTGACTACGTACGAGTACATCATCAAGGACCGCAATCACCTGAGCAGGCTGAAGTGGCTCTACATCATCATTGGTGCGTTCGGACGTTTCAGTGCACGGGTAGGCTGACTGACGGCGAGCACAGATGAGGGTCACCGCATGAAGAACACCCAGAGTAAACTCGTGCAAACACTCACGCAGTACTACCACTCGCGCTTCCGTCTGATTTTGACCGGAACGCCGCTACAGAACAACCTCCCCGAGCTGTGGGCGCTGCTGAACTTCGCGTTGCCGAAGGTGTTCAACTCCGTCAAGTCGTTCGACGAGTGGTTCAACACGCCGTTTGCGAACTCGGGTACCGGCGACAAGATCGAGCTCAACGAGGAAGAGGCGCTGCTCATCATCCGTCGTCTGCACAAGGTGCTCCGTCCCTTCCTGCTCCGTCGTCTCAAGCGCGACGTGGAGTCGGAGCTGCCGGACAAGGTGGAGAAGGTGATCAAGGTCCGCATGAGCGCGCTGCAGGCGCAGCTCTACAAGCAGATGAAGAAGTACAAGATGATTGCCGACGGAAAGGACACGAAGGGGTCAGTAAAACACCTAGTTCTCTAGTGAACATTTGTGCTAACGCAGCGCCTTTTAGCAAAAACGGCGGTGTGAAGGGTCTGAGCAACGAGCTCATGCAGCTCCGGAAGATCTGCCAGCACCCCTTCTTATTCGAGAGCGTCGAGGACCCGAGCTGGGTGGTGTGTGGACGGCGTGGCGGCGGGCGGCGGCGGCTGCGGCGGCGGGCGGCGGTCGCGGGGGCAGACGCTGTACATAGGCGAAGGGAAATATATTTGGTTGTGCGTGGAGCATGTCCGTGGAGAATGCGATTGTATGTGAGTGTTCTGGGGGAGAGTGAGGGAGTGCACTGGGAGAGAATGCGATGTTCTGCGGGAGAGGGAGAGTCAGAGGGTGGGAGGACGAGGCGTGGGCGTCTAATTCACACTTGGCTGTGTTCGTCGCGGGCACAGTCTCTCGTCTCAACCGCCATGCTCGTGTCGTCAAATTCATGGTTGCTGGTACTTATTCTACAGGCTACATGACGCCCGCAGAGTCCGCGAGGTGGCAGCCACTGCTCGACCCGGCGCAAACTCGAGTTACTCGACTCAGCCCATCCGCGCGCTCGACTCCCGGCCCGCAACGCCCGCAAGTACCGCGGTGGGTGAGATGGCGAAGGCAAATCGCGGCAGCTCGAGCAGCTCTCTTCTCAGGGCCCCGCACACGTCTATGGGCACCAGGACGTTCCGACCTCGACGCTGTCCACCGGCCTCTTCGTTGCGCGGAGTCGACACAAGCACGTACCTCTATCTGTCTCCTTCTGCGTCGTCTGGTGTCGTACCCGGCCCCGATCGTGCCCACCGTGTTTTGTGTGCCCACCGGGCTGTCTGTATCGTTGTTTGCTGCGTACCCACCGGCGCCAGGCCGTTGATTCGTAAGTATTCCGCGCGATATTTGCACTCACTCAGTATGCTCACCCCGGCGCCTTGGATATCGATGTACGTTGTTCTGCCACCGGCCGGGCACTCACCTCGCTCGCTCGAGTGAGAGGACACTTCCACCTGGGCGCCATCGATCAGCCACTCTCCACCGCGCGATCGTCTCAATGTGAACACGTATCACAGCCCGTCTCCTCTTCGCGCCCCGCCCTCTCACCTCCGCGACCTCTGTCTCCCGTGCATGGCTACCCCGGCCCGCCGCCGCGCGCTGTGTCTTGTCCTGCCGCCGTTTGCCTGGCGCCCGCGAACACTTCAGCTCGTGGATACTACGCACAACTTGCTCACCCTCATGCGAGATCCTGCGAGTTTCTTGCCACAGAACCGCAGGCAGCTGCCACACTCAAAGAGCGAGGGCACATTGTTGTGTATGTCCCAAGTCTGTCCGTGGTGCTGCTGTAGTCCTGTCACAGGATATATCTGTTTGTTACACTCATCGAGGGAAATACACACCTGTTCCACAACAACACCCAGAAGAGCGATGGAACCCGATAATCTCGGCATAGCAGGGGGGCATTGGCATGATCCAGAGCAGAGGACGAGGTAGAAACCTCAAGGTCAGCGAGCCATGTACCATCTGCATTTGCCAAGGTGAGCTGCGGTCATCTCTTCCCGACATCAGCTCATCTAATCATATTCACCCAATGTCCACATCCAGCCGCCGAATTCCTGAGCTGTCAGTGTACGTAAGTAGCCCCCTCTTCTCAGAATCAGCGGAGACGTGCACAGCCAAATGTGCATATTTCCTTTCCTGTGCGCCTCAAACACTATCCCAGGCTGCCTATCACCCGAAGTCACTCATGAGTGCTAATTGCGCTTAGTGTGAATGAATCAGATTTTCTGAGAAGCAGAGAGCCCAGAACTTAGAAGCCATCATCCCTGAGAGTCTTGACAAATTGACTGTGTGCTCAGGCAGCCTCACGCCTCATGCATCCACCATCCACTCTTGCAGTATGTACATGATTTATCTATATATTGCACCTCCACCTGCTACTTGGAGCATTATCTGCTGCATATAATGTGCACTCAAGCAAGGGACTCGAGCGGCCAGGGATATGCATCGGTTATCTCAGGATGATGATTGATCCATGTGTGAAATAAGAACTTACAGCTGCTGCATGCCTCGGAAGCACGCCTGGCTATCCTCTCGCAACCCGTCTCCTGATCTCGAGCCGCCGTAACACCTCGATCGGTGTGGAAATCCGGAGCATGCAACATCCGAGCACTAGACACCCGAGCCAGTCAGAAATGGTAGATCATGTGCTACCGGGCTCCAGATGTCAGGCCACCACCGTCGAGAGGCACACGCAAGTTACCCAGTGTCGTGTCTGTGATTGCGTGCCAGCCATGAGCAAGCTGAGGCGGGTGTATGCCAGTGGCCGCAAACGACAAACGACCACTGGCAGCGCTGAGGGAGGCGCCGCAAACAAAGCCACACCGCCCAGAGCCGACCAAAGTTGCCTAACATGGCAGTTGATGTAGTTTGGTCTCGCGCGCGCCCCCGCAGGCGCCTGTTGACCTGTGAACCAACCACGACCACGCCGAACGAGTGCGCTGTCCTCGCGCGTATCGAACGACGTCCCATGCAACATGAGGAATCAGAATACGAGTACCGATTATGGTGGTCGACAGTCCTACGCTACGTCTGCGTCCTCGAGCTACGCCCTAGTCGACCACGCCAGCGTCCTCCCAAGCGCTCTCCTCACCGCTCGACCGTACTTCGTCGTTCTCGTCAAGGTCTGACTCACCAAGTACAATCTTCGGTGTGATCGGTCCCAACCTCTTCCTTCGCTGATGAATCACACGCCCGTTTGCATTCACCACCGGCCGAGGCTTCCGCGCCTTCTTCATGTCGTTCCGCCCGCAGGGCCCCCAACAGCGTGGTGCAGGACGCTCGAGAGGCTTGCCGGGGAGCACTGCCTTCGGGTCTCGTCGCGCGAGCATCCGCTCCTCCTCGCTCGCCGGCTCGAAATGAAGCTCTCCGGACTTCCACAGCGCGAGCAAACGTCCAATGACAGGCTGGCCCCCCGGGATGTCGCTGGGATCCCCGAAGGGGATCGCGTCCTCGGGCCCGTTCGGCCACCCTACTAGCTTCAGGCCCCGCCCGATTACAATGCTCGTCGCGTAGCCGTGAGGGGCGTACTTCATTGTTGCCTTCGGCCTCCGGCAGATGCGCTCTGTCAGAAGCACGTGGTGAGTAAATTCAGCCTGCGACACGGTGCAGCCCCAGGCCTGCAAAGTGGTACGTACTGAGTTCACCTCCGATACCGGTTCTCAACTCCGCTCGCATTCTCGTCAGCCGGTTTGACATTGCGCACACTCGAGTTGCGTTCGAGGCGGTGGGAGCTTCGGGATCAGAACTCTCCACTGGCGCGGAGTGCGTACGAATGGGAGGCATGGTGGATTTCGAGGTATGTGGCGAGAATGGGCTGGTGGAGCGAAGTGCGCTGAGCTGTAGTGGGTAGCGAAGGGTACACGCACAGCGCTCGTATTCGAGCAGCCCAGCTTCAAGGGTGAAGGGGCAAGGGGACGTTCACACGGATCACGTTGCAGCAAATCTCTCACAGGTGCGAGGCTAAGCTTCGAAACACTGCGCTTGTTCGGGGTAACTGACCTGCAACAGCCCCTAGCACCGACTTCGACAACACTCGCATTGATTGGTTGTACGGTGCGGCGGCGCGTCAACGTGTACATATTGTGCGGCACTGCTCTTTAACGAGACATGCTGATAATTGGCGCATTTCCCACCGCAGTGCTTTCCCGGAGAACGTCCCTGCGCTGCTGTGCCGAAAGTCACGGTTCCCGCCACGGTAAATTAGCATTGCCTCCATATCAAGCAGCCTCATAGTCAGCAGGAGCGTGCCGCTCTTCATTTCGCGCAATCGCGATCTTGTGCATGCGTCGACCAGCGGGCGCGTCCTGTACCATATACTTAGCAAAGCCTCCGAGCCGTGCCATCTGTACATAGGGAATCTCTGCACGCGCCCTCGGCGGCCGCTGCTCTCACAAGGTCGTCCGGATCTGCTTCGCCACAGAAGAGTGCGCCTGCGTGAATTTACGAACCGCACGCGACAGCTTCCGGGCGACGCGGAATTCCGCAACGGGTACTTATTCATATCAAATGAGCGTCCTAGCAGGATCTCTCGTCTGGGCTTGGATGTCATCAATCGGCGTTCGTATCGGTGCGTCTCCTCCGATCAATTTGGCGGCAATACATATTTTGAATAAACTTTTCGGATGCCAGTGGTGCAAGTATTCCCAGCGCGCTCACGGCCAAGCTTACGTCAGGACCAGACGCCTCCGGAAGGCCGCGCGAACGTCACAATCCCGCAACTCCACTGCACGCACGGTTTCGCACTGAGCGGACGGTATTTCGTACCAAACACCTCGAATGGGCCCGACACTTGGGCTTTCGAGCGAAATCCATCATCGTTGATTCTGCGCGGTCTGCCACCTTCCGCAAGCGGTATACACTCAAGACAAGGCATTCCGTCTCGGTTTGTGCGGAGGCGGGCGGATAGAGCTGACCCGCACGAGGTGAGTCTCGGAACATTACATTTGTCTGAAATGTCTGACGGGCGCCAGCTGTCGCCAGCTTCGGCTTCGTCGGAAAGGGCGCCAGAGCTCCGCGGTGTCCTAGCAGAGCCGACACCGCATCATGCGGATGTGTAGTGACGATCGGATGGTGCCGCTTAGCGCTGCGTACCGCAATGACATGTATGTATCATGCATTGTTTTGCAGCCAGCTTCGCTGACCATTGTCGGACATAGCTCGCCGCAGGTATGTAGTACATCCTGCATTGAACGCTCTAGCGGAATTCGCGCTGGCGTTGTGTCTCGTTGAGACTCGATCACCTATCGGCTCGGGATGCCAGTGCCTCCGCCGACATTCATGTTGGGGACTCACCACCGCCGCGTTCTCCGCCCATGCCCTGTCTCTGTGATGTGCCCAGCAACTCCGCGCAATGGATCATCAAATTTCGCTTCCCCTCGTGCCGGATTCGCCACGCAGTATCTGCAACCTGCACCTACGCCATGCCGAGGTGACCAAGCTGGGACTCGGAGTGGGAGGTCTGTATGGCTGGATACGGGTACCGTCGACATGGTATGCCCTGGATTATACTTCTCACCGCAGGTCGATGTACTGCGGCTCCTTGCAGCCTCCTAATGAAGCAATTTATAGGTTAATATCGTGCGTCGGCGTCGGCCGGTGGTAGCGTCAGCCAGATTGCACTGAGGACACCCAAGTGAAGCTCGAGAGCAGGTACGAAGGTCCCGCTGGGCGGCTTGCAGTGGGATGATCATGTCTAGCGAGCTGATGTCCCGTAAATCGGGACCTAACCCTATCTACTCGGCCATTGATTGGTGCGTGACCACATCGCTTCTTTGGTGTTATAGAATGTCTGTGCTCAGCGGCAGGTTTAATACCATATCGAGCCCGCCGGGTCTGTTCGTACTAGTGAACAACAAAGACCGTGTTGTTCGGCGTTGCCAACGTCATGCTAACCTGAGTAGTATCGTCACGGCGCGATGCCAGGGCCGCCATCGCGGTCACTGTTTCCATGGCGAGCACGCGCTACGAGACGAGGCTTTCAGGGCTAGGGGGTTCGCATCACGCTGTGCTATTGCGGCACATTACTACCGTATTGATCCTTTCTGGTGCTGAGCAGCACGACGCGCAGGCTGCCCCTGAACCTCGATCTATCGGCTTCTACCCTACCGCCCATCGCCCTATGCCAGAACACAACAGGCACACTGCACGAATGGTTCGGCCCGACTTCGTAACCCGGGTCCATCCAATTCAGCGGTACACAGGCATGCCGCTCCCGCCAAGGGTGCACTGTTTGCATGTACGTATGCCCGTGCCCGTTTCTCGACTATCCGCTTCCGTTGATCGCGACTGCGTGGCTCTCTAGTACTGCGAGCTACAGACGACGTACTACGGCTTGAAGGAAACGAACGAACTCGACGCCACGGCAAAGAGATCGCATGCGCGAGTCGAGTAGTTCAAATGGTACGTCCCATCTCCTCTTTGCGAGGCTCTGCGCATGCTCATGATACACAGGCAGAAGCGCAAAACTGATGGCAAATTGAACCGTCTTCTCAACACCGACTGGATGTCGGCTTAGCACCGGTGTATCCCTCAATCTCGCTTACAATGTATTCTATCCAGCTCCTCGCACGGTCAGCCTACGTGAAGTCGGGGTGCTTTACAATATATTTGCGTACCCTCACGCGCCGCGCCGCCACCGTTCTCGCACAACAGAGGGTCAGTGAGAATCCACAACGGAGAGCCCCCAGACCGACATCATACACGGCTACTGCTTCCACCCAGCAGCGCTCTGGCCACCATGATCCGTCGCTTGCGTACGTCCCGAAATTGGATCACATTGTATTGTTACTGACTGGGTGATCGTATAATGCATTTGACAGTGCAGGAATAGCCCAGCCTGCCGATGTTGCGACCTGTTGGCAGACTCCGCCGCGGCGCGTCCGCATCATCCTGCAGTAGCGTGCGTGCATGCGCCGCTTCGCGCGATGTCGGGAGACATCGAGCCATCGGGGTGGGGTCTGTGCGCGCGAGGGCGCGATGGGAACGTGCTCGGGTGCGTGAAACATGACCATCCTCCCGATAGCTCGCATCCACACCCTGTTCTTGGTGCCGCAGCATTCCCGGCCGCAGTGTACTACGCATCCAGTGTACCGTACGTCCACGGGCGCCGATTCCGTGCGCTCGAAAATCTGTGCGTTTCGTCTTGCGGTCTGCACTCACACAATATGTGTGCTTCACCCGCCGTTTCGTTCGAATACAAGCACGTAGTGCAGCTTCGCTCGCCGAACCGTCGCACGTTGCTCGTCGAGCGGCGGATCTGCGCCCACACGTACGCACCTGCACCCACGCGTTCGCGAACATTCGCGCCGATCAGATCACACGAGACGGTAGCTGTTTCGATGAACAAAGTATATTCCGGGATGCAACGGCCCCCAGCAAGCGACCGCTATTCGCAAATACACAAGCTCGGCCGTTCGCCGCACCGTCTAGGTCCTGTCCCTGTCGAGACCCGAAGAAGAGCCCTCTTCGCGGAGCGAGTGGTGGGTCCGTCGCTGCAGCCTGTAGACGCAGACACGCACGGCCGGGCGGGGCGCCGCCACTATACGAGGCGAGAGCCTCTCATCCCCGCCCGCGCAAAACCACAAGGGCCGAGGGCGTGTTGCCGTATGCGCCCGCGAGAACTCGCGCTGCGATCATGTCCGGGATTGGAGGAGTCTGCGGTGTTTGGCGTGCGTGTTTGAGGGTGCGGAGATGGGTCGCCTGGGGCGCGGGTGCCGGACGTGACGACCCTCACAGTGCCGATTGCGGTTACGGCGCGGGTGGTGCGTTTGCGAGTGGGAGTAGGCGGCAGCGGAGTCCATCGCTGTGCATGGGTCGTATACGCGCATTTGTTGTGCTCGCGCCGGGAGGGGGGAACCATATATTGTTCTCGAACACTAGTTCATGTGCAGGTGAGTGCACAAACATAAGAGCGCATGTCGCACTCACACCTCCGCTCCCACCGCAGCGGCCGTTCGTATACATAACGCGCTGACATTCCCGCGCCCTCTGGACCCGTTTGCGGATGATTCTGAAGGGGTCGACCTTTTTGCCAATGTCCGCGGCCTAGGCGCCTACCACCCCGCCGCACAGTATATCGTCCCTCCCGCCTCAACGCCGCCACGGGAGCCGTCGAAAGAGCGACTTAAATGTGCAGTTCACTCGGGTTCATCACATCAGCAATGTTTTCGCGCGGGAAGCGCAAGTGAATGTTCGGTATGTCCGGATATGTTGTTTTCCGAAAACATAAAATCGCGCCTCGCGCCCCGCCATCGTCGACGACTGCGGCGTCCATGCACCCACACACTACCCAGACACCTATGAGCCTCCTCATTGAATTTGGAGCAGATCCGAGCAGGTCGAACTTTTTGTCCATGTCTGTGACCTCACCCCCCGCGCAGAAAATCGTCTCTCCCGCCCCGGAATCGTCCCGGACACCGTCGAGACCACGATCGGAGGTGCGGTGCAGCTAGGCGCATCCGCCTATCTCGTTTTCCGCGCGGGGAGTGCGGGCGTATGCGTGCTATGCGCGAATATGTGCGGGCGGGGTCGCCATGGAAGCGCAGAACCGCGCGTCCCGCCCCGCCATCGTCGACTATTGCGGAGACCATGCGTCTGCCCACTAACCGGACACCTATGAGCCTCCTAGCATGGTTTGGGGCGGATCAGACGAGGTCGAACTTTTTGTCCATGACCGCGGCCTCACCCCCCGCGCAGAAACTCGTCCCTCCCGCCCCGGCATCGTCCCCGGCGCGGTTGAAACTACGCCCACGAGGTGCAGTGCAGCTAGGCGCATCCGCCTATCACGTTTTCCACGCGGGGAGTGCAGGCGTATGTGCGCTATGCCCGAATATGTGCGGGCGGGGGCCGCGTGGAAGCGCAGAACCGCGCGCCGCGCGCCGCGCCCCGCCATCGGCGACTACAACGATGCCCGGGCGCACACACACTGCGCTGAGCTCCCTGCACCATCTAATGCAAGTTTTGAGAGCGTGGGATCGGGGGTCGACTGGATGCTGCATTCGTGAGCGGGCGCCGACAAGCTCGGGCGCAGGACATGCACGCGCTCCCCACGAAGTACGAGCACTCGAGGGCAGCGCAGGAGACAGGCGCACCAGTCGTCTCTAAGTTTTTCTGCTCGCTAACGACCAGCATGCGCGCAAAAGCCCGTACGCGGCGGGCGGCCTTCCTGCAACCGGCACGCCGTGGAGCGCACTCGCCCGTCTTGGCCACCGGCCGCAGCGACGAAAGAACCCGCGACGGCCCCGTCCACTGACCTACGAGCGGGCGTGTAGCTGCAGTCGACGTCCTCTGGGGTGCCCATGCAGACGGCGCACCGTGCAAGTGATTTATTCTGCGTGCAAGCAAGCGTACATGGCGCCGCACCGTGAACGGGGCCCGCGCCCGACGACGGCGGGCGCAGGTCGACGCAGCACGCACACACGGCGGGGGCGCGCACGGGAGTCTCCAGGCGGGTCTCTCGAGTTCCGGCCACTCACCGCATCTGGGGTGTCCGCCCCCCTCGCGCTCGACCCCTCGTTTTCACCGCTGCGTCTGGGCTGGTGTCATCGCGCGGGGATGGGCCTGGCGGCGGATACGATCCGCTCGGAACTCGTACGACGGCAAGCGAGCGTTCGTGTGCACAGAGTGCCGATCGGGAGTGTGGGCTTGCCGACGTCAAACGCGAGGCACCGTACGAGCCGCGGTCCTCCGTGCTGGTCTGTGTGCATGTGGGGCCGCGACACGCATCTTGACGCGGGCACGGTACGATCACGGTTGACCGGTACGGTGCAGCACCGCTCGCGTAGCGGTCGTCTCTCAGCGCTAGGCGACAGGCGAGGAGTCCGATATCTAGGACAGAGGGGTGGTAAGTACCGAGCTGGGGGACGAGGAGACGTGCTCAGACACCGGCGGAAAAAGGACGGACGTGCACTGCGGACTCGGTCACACCATATACTAGCACTCCTGTTGTGTTCATGATCATGCAGCCGTTGGGATTGCTCGGCCCCCGTCGAGGGCTCGGACTGAGTCTCCCATCGAAGGCGTGGGTTGACTCTCCAGCCGAGGGCGCAAACAAGCCATGCACGCCGAACACTTGGCACGCACAGACCATCCCACTGCGACGCCGTCGGACACCCTGATAGTCGACGCCTCCGCGCGTCCACGCACTTTCGGTTTCGATTCCATCCGTCCGCCTCAAGACGCTCGCTAGTCGTAGGCATGCACAACCGAGCCGCCCCACCCGCACCCGATCGCACACGAACGTCGCGCATGCCCAGCGCGACACCGATGCGACGAGAGTATACGGCGAGCGGGACGGCGTGCGCCGCTCCGTCGCGGTTGAGTTCGGGACGAGCGGCGTGCTCGGCGGATGGGGACGCAGCCGTCTGGAGAGGATGGGCGATGTCCGCGGCTGGGATACGGGACGGGAGCACGCGGGGGCGTGTGTCCGTCGCGGCGGAGCTCACAGCACGCCCGAAACGCATCGGCGGGCGGCACCCGACGCAGGGAGCGCGAAGTGGCCCGGCGCGTATCGTAGACCCCGACCCGGGCGCGGCGTGCCGAGTCGGTTGCGGGTGGAGGGACTGGGGGAGGGGGCACGGACCAGGAGGGGGAGTATAAAGACTCTGCGGCGTCGTCCCTCCCCGCTCACGTCCCATCGCTCGACCTGCCTCTCTCTCTCCACAGCCGTGCAGACGGACCAGCGGGGCCGTGCAGTGCGGTCCACGTGAGCCTTGCTCGGTGTGCTCGTGCCTCTCTTGCGCTGGATGGGACGGGCGCACCTGTGGCTTGTTCGTATCGTTGCCTGATTGCGCGGCACGGCGTGCTGATGTCCGGCCTGTCGACAGCGCTGCCCATGTGCAGGGAGCGGGAGGTTCGACGGCGGGTATGTGATGCGCGGATTCTGTGCGAACGATATGAGCTGATGATGTCCTTGCAGCTACGACCACTCACCGATTACGCAGTACGATATGCTGGCGTTGGAGCAGCACCCCCGTGGTCGCGTCTGCCCGTAGCATCACTGTGAGTGAGATATGTGCCCGAGTACGAGCGTGTAACGCCAGCCGCGTCGGCACCGAACGTTCCGCGGCCTATAGTAGTAATTTACCGGTGATGTATTCTACATAGTATATGTTCTTCAGTCAAGAAGGCGCGAACACAGTGGGCGTGCGTACCGTAACGTGATCCGACTGGTGGCGTGGCTCTGGGACGAGCACGCGGCGCGGGAGCACATCTGCCCAGGTGAACTGAGTAGAGAAGACATGAATCTGTCGAGCGCAGGGGAGCTCGTTCGTGTGTCGACCGACCAGCGCGTTGACTCTGCAAGGCTCACGGGCACGCGTCAAGGGCTGTCGAGCGGCGTCGCGAGCTAACGAACGCACACGGTTCCCTTGCCAAGCTATTACCCCCAGTGAGAACCCGCATTATTACAGTACATTGCCCTCTATTAGAATCTAATACAATCTATTGACTTCTATTTGCGTCTATTCAAAGTCCGTTTTGGGCGCCTTTGAGTCTCGTTCGGTCACCTCCACTGTCGCTTTCACTGAATCACCGTCACCGGGTTCACCGCACGATGTCGCAGTGCGACCGAAATCGCACTGCGACATCCAATGCGTGCGGACCGCGTCTTTGATACTCCTTCGGTCACCTCGACTCTCGCTTTCGAATGTTTCACTCTCACCAGTTTCACCGCCCGCTGTCGCCCATGTGCCTTTCGTTCTCCTTCGGTCTCCTCCACTCTCGCTTTTGAAAGACTCGCTCCCACCGGTCCACCACACGCTGTCGGCCAACGCAACCGCATTCCGAAGGCGCAGCAACAATGTGCCGCACGGTGAGTATAAGTACGGTCGAATTGTGCGGTGAAATC
Source organism: Trametes pubescens (assembly GCA_001895945.1). NCBI lineage: Eukaryota > Fungi > Basidiomycota > Agaricomycetes > Polyporales > Polyporaceae > Trametes > Trametes pubescens. The sequence continues at coordinate 7,857 of MNAD01001323.1, read as the reverse complement.
TAACAGCTTTCGCCGACAGCCCGTACACTGCACTGTCCCCCTCCCCCTCCCCCTTCGCCACTCTGTCCTTCGTCCCCTCTCCTCAATCCAATGCAGCGCCCGCCGCACCCATCGGACAAGAATCACCTATGCAACTGCGCCAAGCACTGCGGCGGCGAGCTCAAGCCCGTCACCGCCGAGGACTATCGCAAGCACGCCCCGCACCGTGTGGGCCCCGGCACATTCCTCTCCTCGATCCCCGCGCGTGCTGCCCCCCCGCCGTCCACCGCGCCTCCGTCCGGTCCTGGGGCTGCTGCCCCCCGTATTCCACCTAGCCAGCCTGCGAAGAGGCCCCGCCTCGCAGCAGCGCCGCTGGTGAGTACATAGCGCCGTATAAGTTTACTGAAGCGTACTGACCGCTCTCCACGCAGCCCGGCAGGCTACCTGCCTTGCCCGCGCCGAGCTCTCCGCGCATAGCAGTGCAGTCCCCGCCCCACGGCCGCGAGGCCACCGCATCTCCTCCCCTCCGTCCTCCGTCGCTCTCCGCGTCCCCACCGCTACCACCCGACAATGCGCCCGACCCGGATGCTGATGAAGAACTGCCGGAGGAGGGTGACGTGCCCCCAGTCGCGCGGCTGCGCGAACTCCAGATCGCCGAGGAGTTCATCACAGCCATCCGCAACGCTACGCTCAACGAGTCCCATCTCTCCGCTGAGACGATCGACCGCCTGCGCGCGCCCTCGCACAAGCCTCGTACAGTCAACCGGCTGGAACGCGCCGCGCTGCGCATGTTCCTTGCCCGGGGCGACGCTTCGGAAGAGAACTATGCCGACAATCGCGAGGCCATCGTCGAGCTCGACCACGCTAACAAGGACATTCCCACCTACGAGCAGCTGAAGACTCTCGTCGCCGACCTCACTGGCATCCACGCCCTTCGCGAGGATATGTGCCCGAACACATGCATCGCGTACACCGGGCCTTTCGCTGACCTCGTCAAATGTCCGATGTGCTCGGAGCCCCGCTACGACGTCGTCCAGACTGCGCGCACCCGCAAGAACGTCGCCCGCCGCACGTTCCACACATTTCCCCTCGGCCCACAAGTCCAGGCTATGTACAGCTCGCCGGAGAACGCGGAGCATATGGGGTACCGTGCGGCTATCACGCGCGAGCTCCTTGGGCAGGATCCGGACGATTTTCAGATTCTGGAGGACGTGTATCACGGGACTGACTACCTGGACGCGGTGAAGAAGAAGGACATTGGCGAGGACGATACTGTAGTCATGCTGTCGTTGGATGGTGCTCAGCTTTACGAATCGAAGCGCAGCGACTGTTGGTTCTACATCTGGGTGCTATACGACTTGTCCCCCGACCGGCGCTACAAGAAACGGTACGTCCTTCCCGGGGGTGTCATCGGCGGGCCCAACAAGCCCAAAAATGTCGACTCCTTCCTCTTCCCCGGCTTGCACCATGTCTCGGCTCTGCAGCGCGAGCCCAATGGGCTTCGGATCTGGAATGCCTTCCGGAAGTGCGAGATCTGCAGCCGGATCTACGTGCTTCTGGCGACCGCCGATGGGCCGGGGATGACTTATCTCAACGGGCTGGTAGGACACCAGGGGTGCCATGGATGCCGCCTGTACTGTGGGATGCCCAGCAGGTACAAGCCATCGGCATCAACGTACTATCCCGCCATGCTGCTCCCCGAAAACTACGACATTCCCGGCTCCTCCCATCCTGACTATGTTCCATCCCCCGATCCGAAGCCTCCTGAAGATGACCGTTCTCGGGAGCGCTACAACGAAGGTTTGCGGAGGATCCTTGCCGCCCCAACACAAGCTGCATACCAGCGCGCGCGGCTCGAGACGGGCATCGGCAAGCCCAGCATCTTCAGCGGGCTCTCACGCAGCCTGGGTGCGCCGAAGATGTTCCCGGGAGATCTGATGCACCTTCTCTCCCTCAACATCCCCGATCTCATGCTAGGGCTTCTTCGCGCGACTCTACCTTGCGACCCCCGCGACAGCAAGGCCCGCTGGCCATGGGCTGTGTACGCCGACAAGGAGGTGTGGAAGGCCCACGGAAAGTTCGTCGGGGACATCACTCGGTACCTCCCCAGCTCTTTCGAGCGGCCCCCTCGCAACCCTGCCGAGAAGATCTCCAGCGGATACAAGGCTTGGGAGTGGCTCACGTACACCTACGGCATCCTCCCTGCGCTACTGCGCCTGATACTCGCGAGCCCGTATTATCGCAACTTTTGCAAACTCGTTGTCGCCGTCCGCATCATCCTCCAACGCAAACTTCGTGTTTCTCAGCTCACTGTAGCCCACCGCCTATTTCTCGAACATGCGCACGACTTCGAGATGCTCTACGTCCAACGCCTTCCGGAGCGCTTGCATTTCGTGCGCCCGAGTATCCACGCCACTACTCACGAAGTCCCCGAAGCCTACCGCGTCGGGCCCGGCGTGAACTCTACACAATGGGCGATGGAGAACTATATTGGCAACATTACCCGCGAGATCAAGCAGCATTCCACGCCGTACGCTAACGTCTCCGAGCGCGCGCTGCGCCGCTGCCAGATCATCGCCCTCCAGGCAATGTTCCCAGATCTCTCCAAAGAGATCACCGGCCTTCCTCAAGGAGCGGTCGACCTCGGCAACGGATTTGTATTACTGCGCGCACGCGATCGCAGCGCGTGGACGGTTACGAGCCCTCTCGAGCGCGGCGCTGTCTACAAGTTCCTTGCCTCCGTCGACAACCCCGTCCCGGACACCTGGATCCCCGAAGTCTTTCGTTGGGCCCGTCTAGAGCTCCCGCAAGGTCAAATCGCACGCACCGCATGGAAGGAGTGCAACTGGGAGGCACACGGACGGCAGCCGCGCCGTGGCCGCATGGTCAAGGCAAGTGTCCGATTATAATGCACGCACTTCCTACTCACGTCCCTCTCAGCTTACTGGAGACCGCTTCGCGGAAATTCAGTACTTCTTCCGTTACACGATCAACAACATCGACCGCGCGCTCGCAATGGTCGCACCGTTTCTCGGTCCAGATGAAGACATCCTGGCGGAATCGGAGGGCGCCCTGCTCGCCTGCACCTACTGTGGGGCGGTCGCACGCCATGTCATCCCGGTGCAGGAGATAATGTCAGTTGTTGCTATGGTTCCACTCCCGCTGACGCCACAGGAGGCCGCACACGACGACGCGCAGGATTTGCGCGAGAACAGGTACTTCGTAATCGAGAAGCTCGGATTAGATGTTGCATACATGGGTGGCACACGCGAGAGGCAGGAATTCGATCCCGATGACGACGCGGACTTTTGAATACATATAATTCGAGGGCTTGTAGTTTGGCAAGCGTGGCGGCGTTCGGGTGTGCGATGGGAATGTAGTCCGACACGTGTTCGTAGCCTCCATTCTCCTCGTTGATGATGTTTTTTGTCTCTGAAGAGGATGTCGGCTGTGAACATGAGCCTGCTAAAAAGTTTCTATACCTTCGCTGCCAAAGAGGATGACGCCACACTTGTCCGTCTTACGGCCGTTGAATATCTGAGAGGAAGTGAGCGGTCTTTTAGAGCTTGAAAGAGAGGTAATTAAGCTCACCATTTCTTGGATTTTCAACATCACATATTGGAGAGACCATTCGAGGTTTGTCATCTCTATGGTCTCTGAATCTTTGCCATCCGCTCCCGAGACGCTGACTTGTCGCGTCTTTCCCATAGAGGGAGAGATGTCGACAAGGAACATCGTCACCGTATACTGTTTCGAGAATGATCAATATCCTATCGTTGAAAGACAGCCTAGACGTACACCTGCTCGCTCTGCTGGCATGGTGTATGTAGTTTGTCGTGAAGGTCGCGGTCGTGGAAAGAGGCGCGAACGAGGCGCGGCGCGTGAGTCGGGCTGCGCCACCGTCGCCTCGAGCGCGCGACGCGTCGCACCACGTGATGCGATGTTGTGTCGGCGCTTGGTGTGCTTTGTCAGCAAGGCGATGCGGGGACAGCGACGAGTTTTGGGCGACTCGGTCTGAGCGAGTCCGTCGTGTCCCACTCGAGCACGAGATCTGCGCGTCGCGCTCCCTCTCTCGCGTCGTCCCCGCCGTCTCCGGAATGGCTGCCCCGAACCTCGCCCCCAATCCACAACAACAGTCGTCCCTCCCCCAGTTCTCCAACAGCCCCGCCCAACTCCAACAACCACCCTCCAACCCGAGGGAGCGCATACAATATCTTGTCCAGGTCCGTCTCAGCCACTTCTGCTCCCCCGATGCTTGGCTCACCTCATTTTGCCCCGCCACAATCAGCGTGCGAACGCTCTTCGCAGCAATGGCTACACGCCGCAGAACAACGAGGAGCTGCAGAGGATCTATGGGTGGATCAACAGTATCCAGCACCAGCTCAGTGAGTACTTGCTACATGCTCAATTCTTCCTCATCCTCTCTTTCTTTCGGTCTCTCTCTGGATCTATCATTTTCGCGTATATTGGCCTGTGGCGACTTCGTCTACTTGCTCGACTCTCCTCTTTCAAGCACGAGCCCCATCCATGGCCTCCGACCTAGCTCTCTGATCCGCATTACCCTTGCATCTTACATCTTGCATGCTTGTCATGTCCATTGGCATCCTTCGAGATTGCTCTTGCGCAAGGCAAATATGCTTGGTTTGCCCCCTTCACTTCTCCAATCATCAAGTCGAGGGTTCCTCGGCCTATGATTCGACCTGTGTTCAGTGCCGTAAAAGACCGCTATCTGTGTTGTTCGAAGGAGTCGCAGCTGTCGGGGCACGTCGAACCTCGCGACTCTACGGCAATGGGTGTCCTTACAATTTATTGCAGCCATGTACGCGTCTCGGACTTCGTGTTACGGGTAATGTCCTTGCAGTTCCGTCAGTGAAGGCGAGCTCGTTACAAGGTGGCAGCTTGCGCCCCTCCTTCCTCCCCACACTGTTTGTGTTCTCGAAGGGCCTGTGAGTTGTTGCGCAAGATGTCTATATCGCGCATGCTCGCCTGATCCTCCAACATCCTTCATACGAGGTTGTTTTTGGATGGTGCAAGTATGCATGCCCCTAGGTTCGCTTTCCAAACACAGTTATGGCTTGTTATGTAACGTTCCCTAAACCCGCATGTCGAAGAACACCTGTGCGATGAGATGCTCCCGAAGCCCATGGGGGATAACGGGCATCGTTCATATGATTGACCAACTGGGTTTGTGCGAGTTATCGCTTGTGCTAGCATCTGGTCGCTCGTACAATCTTTCCCCCCGCCCTGATCTCGTCTAAGAGTACGTACTGACGTTGGACGTCAACAGAGCAAGAGCAGTCTGCCAAGGAACACCCGCACCAGGCTCTCAACGGCCAGGCGTCAGCAGCGGCCATGACGAACGGCGCTGCCGTGGCGAACGGCAACCCTCTCACCTCTGGACCTGTCCCTCAACAACCCTATCCCGCAGCCCCTCAAACCCCCGTATCCTTCACCTCCGACCAAATCAACGCTCTCCGCGCCCAAATTCACGCCTTCAAACTCATCTCCCGCGGCTTGCCGGTGCCGGAGTCTATCCAGCAGGCCATCCGCGTCCCCAATCAGGCCGTCCCCGACCTGCAGACTCTTCTCCATGGCGCGGACGTGAACGCCCGCGTGATCGACAGCGCCGTGAAGATCCACAAGAGCGCGAGCGGCACGCCAGTGAACGGTGTGGAGCACATTGTGTCTGTCGGCGCAACCACCGAGATCATCAAGGACGAGGAGGTCGAAATCACGACCGACCCCGACAAGCTGCCGAAAGGCCCGTTCATGGAGGACGACGTCAACTCCGGCATCTACCCGTACAACGCGTACTTGCACCCATTCACGCACCTGAAGCGCGACCCGAAGGTCAGCCCGTCGATGTGGGCGACGCGCATGCAGCGTCTGCTCGTCCCGTCCGTCATGCCTATCGGACTCGACCCGCACCAACTCATCGAGGAACGGAATCACTATATCGACGCGCGCATCGACGAGCGGATCCGCGAACTCGAGGCGCTGCCCGCCATGATGGGCGACGGCGGCCTGGAGAACCCCCTGGATGAGGGAGAGAAGGAGGAGCGACGTTCGCTCGAGCAACTCATTCATCCACCAGCGAATACGCACGGGAAGATCCGCGCTCTCATCGAGCTCAAGTCTCTCCGGGTGCTCGACAAGCAGCGTCAGCTACGCGCGTCGGTGACGGAGCGACTCATGCACGGCTCGCTGTTGCCGCTGAACAGGATGGACTTCCGACGAGTGAGGAAGCCGGCCGTGCGCGACGCACGTATCACTGAGCAGATGGAGCGGAAACAGCGCGTCGAGCGGGAACGGCGCGCGAAGCAGAAGCACGTCGAGCAACTCGGAATCATCTGCGCGCATGGCAAGGAGGTCATCGCGGCCAACCGCGAGGTGCAGGCGCGGATTTTGCGTCTCAGCAAGGCCGTCCTGTCTTTCCACTTGCATACGGAGAAGGAGGAGCAGAAGCGTATTGAGCGTCTCGCGAAGGAGCGTCTCAAGGCGCTGAAGAACGACGACGAAGAGGCGTACATGAAGCTCATCGATACGGCGAAGGATACGCGTATCACGCACCTGCTCAAGCAGACGGACTCCTACCTGGACTCACTTGCGCAAGCCGTCGTCGAACAACAGCGCGCCGATGGCTTCGATAGCGTGGAGGCGTTCGAGACCGAAGAAGGCCCCGTCAGCGAGGAGACGTTTGGCGCGAAGTCGTTTGGTCAGGAGGAAGACAAGAGCAAGCTCGACTACTACGCGGTCGCGCACAGGATCAAGGAGAAGATTACGCACCAGCCGAGTATCCTCGTCGGCGGTACGCTCAAGGACTACCAGATCAAGGGTCTACAGTGGATGGTCAGTTTGTACAACAACAAGCTTAACGGTATTCTCGCCGACGAGATGGTAGGCATATGGCTGCGTTTCGATGTTACCTTACTCACACCGTGCTATAGGGTCTCGGAAAGACTATCCAAACTATCTCGCTCATTACCTTCCTGATCGAGTCGAAGAGGCAGCGTGGCCCATACCTCGTCATAGTGCCGCTCTCGACGATGACGAACTGGTCTGGCGAGTTCGCCAAGTGGGCGCCCAACGTCTCGATGATCGCCTACAAAGGCAACCCGACACAGCGAAAGACGCTTCAGACCGACTTGCGGACGACGAACTTCCAGGTAGTCCTGACTACGTACGAGTACATCATCAAGGACCGCAATCACCTGAGCAGGCTGAAGTGGCTCTACATCATCATTGGTGCGTTCGGACGTTTCAGTGCACGGGTAGGCTGACTGACGGCGAGCACAGATGAGGGTCACCGCATGAAGAACACCCAGAGTAAACTCGTGCAAACACTCACGCAGTACTACCACTCGCGCTTCCGTCTGATTTTGACCGGAACGCCGCTACAGAACAACCTCCCCGAGCTGTGGGCGCTGCTGAACTTCGCGTTGCCGAAGGTGTTCAACTCCGTCAAGTCGTTCGACGAGTGGTTCAACACGCCGTTTGCGAACTCGGGTACCGGCGACAAGATCGAGCTCAACGAGGAAGAGGCGCTGCTCATCATCCGTCGTCTGCACAAGGTGCTCCGTCCCTTCCTGCTCCGTCGTCTCAAGCGCGACGTGGAGTCGGAGCTGCCGGACAAGGTGGAGAAGGTGATCAAGGTCCGCATGAGCGCGCTGCAGGCGCAGCTCTACAAGCAGATGAAGAAGTACAAGATGATTGCCGACGGAAAGGACACGAAGGGGTCAGTAAAACACCTAGTTCTCTAGTGAACATTTGTGCTAACGCAGCGCCTTTTAGCAAAAACGGCGGTGTGAAGGGTCTGAGCAACGAGCTCATGCAGCTCCGGAAGATCTGCCAGCACCCCTTCTTATTCGAGAGCGTCGA